>PCFV01000524.1:0-23285 GCA_002812785.1 Phytophthora litchii | reverse complement strand
TGCTACGAGCTGAGCCAACATAATTCTAGGTAACTTGCGATCTGACGGCTTTCGAGAGCTGCAATACGTGGTGAAAACGTTGATGCACAGTGATTTATTCAAGTTAGCACCTCCTTCCTCTCCACAGAACCAAAGATCGGCACACCTGCTTCTTCTATTGAGCTGAAGTCGAAATGAGACCATTTGAAGGCAGATCTTCTCGGATAAGTGCGAATATTTAGTCCAGCACAAAAGTTATGTGCAGTGTGCTGTTTGTCTTGAATTTATTATGGACAGAGTATCTTTGACCTAATCTTCAAGAGATGCAAATCAAAAAGTATCCAACTGCAGGAAGGATGCCATTACCATGGATGTGGACGTTACTGCTGTCTCTGCTGGTCTACACGACTGTGTGGTCTCTTGACCGACTTCCAGGTGGAGATAGTGGCGAATTACTGGCCGAAGCCTGTGTGGGAGGTGTGGCACATCCTCCTGGATACCCTCTTCTGCTCTCGCTATTGCGGATAGTGCACTGGGCTGTCAAAGATAGAGAAAGTAGAGTGCACTTCGTGTACTGGGCCAATGCCATGAACTCCTTCATCGCAGCAGGTGCAGCGGCTTGTGTGACCCACACCGTGCACTTGCTGACGTCCAAACACTCGTCGATGGAGGCGGTTGCAGCTGGACTCTACTTTGCATTCTCCAAGCTCACGTGGGAATACGCTCGGGGAATCGAAGTGTTTGCACTCAACAATTTGCTCGTGGGAATGCTGCATGTGTTGATGGTGAAGCACTTTGTACAGCCGACCACAAAAAATGTTTGTTTGGGGGCGTTCGTTTGCGGACTCGGACTTGCGAATCAACATACCATTGGTAAAACCAAAATTGGTTGGTATTGAAAATTCACTTCTTAACATGAAGTGCGGAATGTGTTGTTGTTTTCTCTTGATATAGTGCTCTTTGAAGTTCCATTCATCTTATGGGTCTTGTTGACACATCGATTTCGCGTGGTAGAGGTTTTTATGGCGGCAATGGCGTCAGTTTTTGACATTTGATTGAGTTCTTGAGAAGCGATGGATGAGTATTCTGACATTGTATGCTTTACAAGCAGGTTTCTAGCGGGTGTATCGTTTTATTTGCAAACTGTTGTGTCCGCTCACTTCCCAACACCCGGTTCGTGGGGAAATACGTCGACATTTGCAGGTTCGCTTGTATCGCAATTGGTAGTGAGTATTTCTACGTTTTATTCACATCTCCTTGATGGTACTATAGGCTTGCTCGATCATGCACGACGAAAAGAGTATGGGACTTTCCAACTGTCGCCTTTGCAAGGAACTTCAGAGGTATTCCTTCGCCACACTACTTTAGAACTACAATATAAGCAATTGCATTTACACCGCCTAACGCTTTTCTTCATGATAGGGACTGCTAGTGCGGCTGAAAGTATATGTTTTGGATTGTGTTGAGGAATTTCACTGGATGGGTCTGATTTTGATGTGTCTCGGTGCCAAAACATTCCTGTTTCCTGAGAAAGCGCACAACAAGTACCAGGTAGTGATTCCAAAATGCTTAGTAGGCGCTGTTGCTGGATTAAATGAGCAGTGTTGTGGTTTTTCTGTAGAAAAAGTCTTCGTCGTGGTATCAACGCGTTGGATATGCGCAGATATCTGCCATGGTGTGCTATTTGCTGATATTTCATTCCTTAGCGAATCTTCCGCTCGATTCACCGATGCCACGTGCGGTCTCGAGTCGCTTCAATATGCAGCCGAACATAATCCTAACTATTTGGATAGGACTGGGACTTGTGGTAGCAACGCGGGGCATCGTCGCTGCAGATACCAACTGGGTTAAAGGTGCACGATGCTCGATATGTTTGCTGATGGTAGCAACCCAATATCAGCGAAATCGGCTTGTAAGCGATGATTCTGCTGGTGACATGATCCGAAGACACGGGGAAGCAATTTTTAGTGTTCTCCCACAAAACGCTGTTTTGCTGTCATACACGGACATCAATTGGAACTCGCTACGCTACCTCCAGGTATGTCTGACAGTGTTCTAAACGAAAGTCCCTCTTAAACTGACAAAAAGCTGGTCATTGCACAGGTATGTGAAGGCGCAAGACCAGATGTAATTCATCTAAGTCTCCAGCTTTTACCATTTCCGTGGTTTCCACGACAACATGTATTACATCCCACCATCACATTTCCACCGGTGCAGAGTGACGTCTCAACCATTAAAAACTCGCCAGGTTACGCAAGGCTCTTGCACGATATCCTTGCTGCGAACATTGCCCAACACAAAGATCGTCTTTTCCTCGACTTACATGCGGTGGTACGGCCACATACATATTTTGCTTCTTCAATTACTTACCATTATCTACTTTTCTGTGTGTTGTTCAGAACGATAACAATATCGCGTCGAATGGTCAGTACTTAGGTTTTACGCTTACACCTCACGGCTTGGTTTGGAAAGTGAACTTACCACCATCTACCACGGCAGAGTTCGACAATTCGTACTCCCAGTGGAGAGAACTGTCACTCCCTACAGTTCACTTCGCTCCTTCATTGTACCCTGCAGGAAGTTGGGAGTTTGCTTCGGCTGCCATCGCGAATGACGCGTGCTACCAAGGTGCTTTATATTCTCTCAGTTATTGGCTTGACCGTGGTAAAACGATTCAGCATGCAAGTGAAGCTGCAAAGTACGTTCTTGGAATGCACCACACTTCTCAAGTATTGATTCAAGTGGAAACTGAGGCAGCAATTGCCGATGGTTCATGGGGACTCACGTACGACGCATACGACCTGACCAAAAACACAGCACTGGCGACTATGCGGTTCTCCAGTGGTCTCGAACTCATGAAACCACTCATACTCCCACTTCAAGAACAGCAGAAAAGTAATGGAGCGAATCGTCAAGAGCAAATGGATCTTCACGAGCTACACAACTTGGTGCAGCATTTGGATGAAATTCGTCAAGTTGCCATCAACCGGATTAAATCGTTTCTAAAAGACATGAAACTACGTCAAGATCCCGACATCAAAGCTTTCCAGACCTTCATCAAGCAAGACAATACGAAAACAAAGAAACACAAAACCAACAAGAACAAGAACAAGAAGAGGTACAAGTAACATGGCTACATTTTGACCTTTCATGTGCATTCGTACTTAATTGAGATCGTATTGTTTGGCTCTGGATCGGTCGAAAGATACACTACGTGACAAGCAGGCAAAGCGTCACTTGTTCTACCTCGCTCTACATCCCTCTGATACACTCTACAGCATGGTACATCTGTACTACCTTCTCTACAATTCATTTGCTTCTTATAACGTCTTCAATGCACTCTTTTCTATAGTCAGGTACAGTCAAGACGCAAGCCGAAGTGAAGGACATTACGCGCATTGAGCGCATCGGTGCACACTCCCATATCCGCGGTCTGGGCCTGGATGACAGCCTGGAGCCGCGTATGTCGTCGCAGGGTATGGTGGGCCAGACGGAGGCCCGTAAAGCTGCGGGTATTGTGGCCAAGATGATCGAGGAAGGCAACATCGCTGGTCGTGCCATTCTGTTGGCTGGTAAGCCTGGTACTGGTAAAACTGCTATCGCTATGGGCATTGCACAAGCTCTGGGAGAAGATACACCATTTACTACTATTGCTGGTAGTGAGGTGTTCTCACTCGAGATGAGCAAGACGGAAGCTTTGACACAAGCATTCCGTCGCTCCATTGGTGTGCGAATCATGGAGGAGACAGAGATTATTGAAGGAGAAGTCGTGGAGATTCAGGTGGATACTCCAACTGGTGGGGTGGGTGATAAGGTGGGCAGGTTGACACTCCGCACGACAGAGATGGAGACGGTGTATGATCTTGGAGCCAAGATGATCGACTCGTTGACGAAAGAGAAAGTGGAGGCTGGTGATGTGATTACTATCAACAAGGAATCGGGCAAGATTTCCAAGCTTGGACGGTCGTTTACTCGCTCTCGTGACTATGATGCCATGGGAGCACAAACTCGCTTCGTGCAGTGTCCTGAGGGAGAACTGCAGAAGCGGAAGGAGGTCGTTCATGTGGTGTCTCTTCATGAGATTGATGTGATCAACTCGCGCTCCCAGGGCTTCCTTGCTCTGTTTGCTGGTGATACTGGTGAGATCAAAGATGAAGTGCGTGAACAGATTGACACAAAGGTAGCCGAATGGCGCGAGGAGGGCAAAGCGACCATTGTGCCGGGTGTGCTTTTCATTGACGAAGTGCACATGCTGGACATTGAGTGCTTCTCGTGGCTCAACCGTGCGCTCGAGAGTGACATGGCCCCTGTGCTCATTATCGCCACGAACCGTGGTATCACGCGTATCCGCGGCACTAACTACAAGAGCCCGCACGGTATCCCTATCGACTTGCTGGACCGACTCATGATCATTCCCACGAAACCCTACAGCGAATCTGAAATGCGCAAAATTCTCACCATTCGTTGTGAAGAGGAAGACGTTGAAATGACTGAGGAAGCCAAGGATCTGCTCACGCGCATTGCTGTAGAAACATCGCTGCGATATGCTATTCACATGATCATTACCGCGTCGCTCGTATGCTTGAAACGCAAGGGCACGGAGGTGGATGTGCCCGATATTAAACGCGTGTACTCCCTGTTTGCCGATGTCAAGCGCTCCACGCAGTTCCTGATGGAATACCAGCGCGAGTTCATGTTTCACGAGGTGGATGATGAAGAGGAAGAGGATCAGGATATGGAGCAGTAGATAATGAAAACAGGCAGCCGTGGAGCGAGGGGCACAATGGCTTTTTAACCCAGCATTGCAGCTGCCAGTGCCTCCTGTGACCTAAACCAACGAAATCCCACTTACTATTGCAGCTATTTCCATTGCTTCTACACGTTAATAGTGCGATGTTCATTTGACCGAGAAGAAAGAGCGCAGATCGCGCTGTTTAGGTGGGCCACTGTGCTTCTTGGCCTCCTTCTTAGCCTTGGCAGCCTTCTCGGCAGCAGCTTTCTTCTTCTTCTCTTCCAGTTTCTTCTTCGCAGCCTTCTGTTCCTTTTCCACTTCTTCAGCGGTCAGCTCCACATCCTCGTACGTTTTCTCCGTGACCATGTAACCTTGTTCGTTAATGCGAGTTTTGGAGACGAGTACCCGTCTCTTAGTCGCGATAACGGGTTCCTCGTCATCGTCAGCTTCATCCTCCGACTCCACACGCGTTTTCTTGTTCGAATGTGACTCTTCTTCTGATTCGTCCGCTTGCATTGCTTTCTTAGGTTCAGCAGGGGAAGCATTCAGCTTTCGCTTGACATTGCGACTCTTAGGTGCCGGTGTGCTTGCCTTGGGTGCTGGTGTGCTTGGCTTAGGTGCTGGTGTCTCGTCCTCTTCATCATCATCATCACTAATGACCCTCTTACTAGTATTGTTCTTCTTCACAAACATAGGTGCATCCGTCTCGTCATCTTCCTCCTCATCACTGTCCACCGTCAGCACGTTGCTCATATCCAACTTCTTAGTCTCCGGTTTCTTGCTTCCATTCTTATTCAAGTTGCTTGTCTTAGAGAATCCCGTCTTGCCACTGCTCTTAAAGAAGGACAAAGAATTAGATACAGGTTTCTTCTTAGCCGACGCATTAATGGCGTCGAAAGCGGTGATGGTCTCCTCGCCCTGCTCTTCACCAAAATCTTGACGTGCCGTGGCCTCTGCACACTTAATGCCGCTTGCATACAGCACCTTAGCAGCTGCAGATAGTGACGCGTGCTTGGCCACATTACTGAGCACATCATTGCGGGTCTGACGCTCCTGTGCCCAGCAGGAAGTAGCAATAGCCACAGTTTGGTCTTCATCGACCTTTGGCTCGTTGTAGAGCGCGTAGATCTGTTGACACAGCACATTTTCTGTTTTGTCTCGACTGCATACGCCTAGAGACAAGACCCGCGCCCTTGGATCGCGCTTGGCTGCAGCTGTTTCCGACTTATCGTCGTCATTGTCAACTGTAGAACTCTTGATCACGACGTGTAGAGCTTTGACGCTGTTATTGTCGGCGAAGGTGGTGAGTGCCTCGATACTGACGGTTGTGGGCACTCGCGAGCGGATGCTGAGTGTACGATACGAGATGGGTTCGCCTGCGTCCAGCACCGTCGAGGAGATCTCTTCCAGACAGCGGTCCATACTGCTTCCCGCCAAAATACACAATTGCGGTTTATAGATGTAGTGTTTTGTACACGTATGGATGTACGGATTGTGTAAATGAGGATCGCACACATATTTATGTTTATATCGTGTAAAATCTGGCACACCTGGAAGTTTGCTCGGAACTGGAAAACGCGTGACTAACAAACTGTATTTGACAAAAGCATAAACGGGGCGTCGGACTTCAAGTTCGAGCGTCATTGTTTCATACTTGCTTGCTCACATGGTGAGCACGCGCGTGGCGTCGAGCATCAACCTCAGGTTATCTACTGCTGATGCAAGGCAAACGAAGCAATGAAGATACTGTAACCGATGCAACATCGCCTCTCACTGAAGTTGCATGCACACCAAACTAAATCATGCTTCTGCATTTTCAAATAAAGAACTCCTGCCCAGCCTATCTACCGGCCGAGGCTTTCTGCTGGTATGTTCGTCCATCCACGGTGACCACGCGCATACGCACAAGACTCCGCATTCCTATCTGTCGCTAGCCGGTTGGATTCGCTTACTTCTTGTTGGCGAAGTGGTTGTTGATCCACTCGCTGGTCACCGACTTGGGACGCTCAAGCGGCAGGCTCAGTGCGCGGTCCCAGAAGAGCTGCGAGAGCACACCAATAGCGCGCGACACGCCGAAGAGCACCGTGTAGTAGTTCTTCTGCGTCAGACCGTAGTACTGCAGCAGCACACCACTGTGCGAGTCAACGTTCGGGTACGGGTTCTTGGTCTTGCCGTGCTCCGTCAGAACACCGGGCATCACCTGATAGATCGTGTCGACAATGCGGAACAGCTCGTCGTTGGGCATGTACTTGAGGCCGAACTCGCGCTGGCACGTGTAACGCGGGTCAGTCTTGCGCAGCACAGCGTGGCCGTAGCCCGGGATGACCTTGCCAGCGTTCAGCGTGTCCCACGCAAACTGGGTGATGGTCTCCTTGTTCACCTCCAGTCCCTTGGCGTGGAACTCGGCTTGCAGGTCGAGGATCCAGCCCAGCACCTCCTGGTTGGCCAGGCCGTGCAGCGGGCCAGCCAGAGCGTTAAGGCCACCAGCCAGAGAGAGGTACGGGTCCGAAAGCGTGGAGCCGACCAGGTGCGTCGTGTGTGCGCTGGCATTGCCACCCTCGTGGTCGCTGTGGATCACCAGATACAGACGCATAAGCTCGTCGAACTCAGCGTTGTCAAAGCCCAGCATGCGGTTGAAGTTGGCCGAGTAGTCGAGGCTCGAGTCGTACTCATTGTTGGACTCGCCGAAGTACGTGTTGCGATAAATAAGGGCGGCCACCTCAGGCAGGCGGGCAATGAGGTTCATGCTGTCCTCGTACGTGTACTCCCAGTAGGTCGACTTGTGGATACCCTCAGCGTATTTCTTAGCGAAGATGCTCTCGGTGTTCATGGCAGTCACAGCAGCCGACAATTGGGTCATGGGGTGAGCGTGCTTGAGGTCACGGATGATCTTCTTCACGTGCTCAGGCACCTTGGCGCGAGCGTGCAACTCAGCAGTGACGCTAGCTGCCTGAGCGGCCGTTGGGACCTCACCGGTCAGTAGTAGCCATAATAGACCTTCTGGTAGGGGCTCACCGCCCTCCTCCTTGGCCGGCAGGCACTGCTGGAGGTCCGGGATGGTGTGGCCACGGAAACGAATGCCCTCCTCGGCGTCCAGCAACGACGTCTCCCACAGAAGAGACTTGATTCCACGGGCACCGCCAAGGGTCTGCTCCACAGTGACTTCGCCAAGCGACTTGTGGCCGTGCTCAGCCTTGAGTTTCTTGAGGGCCTCCTGGCGGATGGGGATCTGCTCCTTCAGCTCATCCAGCAGCGTAGTGGTGGACGTGGAGAGCGTACGGGCATTCGAGCGAGCGGCAATGGTAGCCGACTGACGGAGGGACTTGATGATAGCGCTCATGTCTGCAGCAACGACAGTCTGTTAGATACACTGCAAAGGATCGCTAGGGGAGTAGATCTTCGAAGCATATGGCTGCGCTTCAAGTCCAAGCATGGATGTGGACGCACCTGATGATGTGGAAGCTTCGCGACGGTGGTGTGGCAGGCGCCCGGGAGATTGCGAAATGGCAGGCACTTTGTCTGGCTGCAGAGCGACTATTTGGGGTCGTGATCGCTTCGATGATTCAACCAGGTCAGGTTGAGAGGGTTATCATATCTGGGAATTTACAATAGCAGTGGTTGATTGCTTGCAGAGTGATGTGCATAGCAGGAGTGAAGCGCTTTATCGTAGATCGGAGGTGAAATTGTATGCTTAAGATTGTAGCTTTCTGTCTGGGCGCGCTGATTGGATGCCTGCGTACGTGGACCAGCCACATTGCGGTTTGCCGTGTATAAAGGAGTGATGGGTATTGCAGGCAAAAGGTCTGGTGATGACACGCAAGGAGCCCGTGGGTTTTCGCCGAGAGGAAGCGAGACATCTGGGGTGTTCTGGCCGACCTCCTCTGCGAAGAATCCCTCGCGAAAGCACGTTTAACGCCCGCCCTTGAAGAAACTGCGGGTGAGCTGCGTTTTCGGCGATGACTTCGCAAGGCACACTCGGAAGCGCAACGCTGCCAATGCGTACTTCACACGCGTCGTAGCGGCGTCAACGACAGACGCGTCAAATTGTCGAGACGCCCTAGCCGCTGCCAACAACAGTGCTGCTTGGACGCCGCAAACGTGATGCCGCACCGGACTGGCGAGCCCGGGATTTGCTTCAGAATCGGCATCAGCAGCCGCCGCCCAACTCCATGCAAGGTGAACGGCGTAGCCAGCCAGCGCTTCGCGGTCCGAATCGTTTGCAGGCCGCACACCAAGCAGCCCTGTTGACGAAAACGCGCACAGCGCCTACTCCTTGAAGTTGGCTGTTAAACTCCAAGTATATGAGACTCAGTATGGCCGGAGTTCCAGACTTCAAACTTCCAGTCGAGGGCGGGAAAAAAGGGGGATGTTCTGTCGGACATAGCCGGCCGCTTCAGCCTTGCAATTCAGATCGGATACTTTACGAGTTGAACCTGTATCATTTGTGCGCTGCTGATCTTGCAACTGGCTCGAGGGCACTGGCCAAATCGCCGTCACTTTCCGAATCGATGGACGTCAGCAAGAAATCCCGGTCGAGGGGATGCTGATGACCGTGCCACCAACGAGTATGCAAGTTCCGCGGCGGCGGGGACGGCATTTCCAGATTGCACTTCCAGCTCAAACTCCAGGTTTGCAACAGTTCGCTGGAGAATGGAAATGCGTTCTATCCATTTTGTTGGTGGCCGCTGGACTTCGAGGTAAAATCATGGAGTTCCTGGTATTTCAATATGCTTGGGGGTCAGGATGCTGGAGCTGGTGCTGGTACCCTGAAGAAGCGTTAATGGAGTGGTGACGATTATCTTCGAGGGTCTACTGTACACTGTGCGAACTGTCAGTCACATCCTTCAACGTGTCGATTTGTTGCTCAGATCATGTTGGCGCTATGCTGCCATTGCTGATTCGCATTTGATACTGCGTCGCTGGAAAGAATCATGGTGCTTGTTAGCTGCGGTGAGGGTGTGCTGTCACAGAATTGCTGTCTTCGTGCGTACATGGTGTGTGTGAGTTTTGGACTAGTGGTGCCACTAACACCGTGTCGACAATGGAGTACTTGTCCGTACCGTTGACTTTTAGCGGTTTGCCTACCTCCGAATCAAAGCCGACTTGAAGCAACGATGATGTTTAGGGAACAATTGTGTTGCACGCTTTGACGAGCTTGACAAATCGGTGCGTGATGGTTTGCATCTCCGTGGGCACCATGCATCTCCGTGATACAGGTTTCAGCTTCATCTGTGGGACGCTTCCTTCGTTCACCGGAGCTGCGCATTCATCAGCTTGTTCAGGTAGCAGTGCTATCACATGATTCGCCTCGACTCGATCGCTAGTGTGAAACGAATGGTGGGTTTTAGAAAGCTTCATTCTGGGGGTAATGTGATACTGGATAGCATGCCACTGCACACTGGGAATAAACAGAATTCATGCGCCGTAGATGGCACCACACCACTTGGCATGTTAGTCGAATGGTGCTAGGTCTGCATTTCGTTGGTTTGGCGGCCATTTCGAGGTCGAATGCTTCGCTATCAACACGGTGTCATCAGCCTGGTCAAGTGGTTGCATCTTTCAAGTGATGATCTCTGAACCTTCGCGCGCGAGAGGCGTTACCAGTGTGGGGCCCTTGGGAACCTCAAATATTGGCCTTGCCGACACTTCGCATGTGCTCGTGCTGCTTTTGTACATCGTCCATGGGATTTGGCACGTCGATTCCAGTTTTACTGAAAGGTTCATGATCCCCGAGCCTCTTCGTGCTCGTCACGCACCATCACCTGGCAGAGGCGATTGAATCGCCCCATTTCCTGAACTCCTGGCATCCATTTGCAGCTTTGTCACGGAGACACCTACAAGAATTCAGGCTACTTTTTTGCTTTAGGCTACACTTTTGCTTTAGCTGTCTTTCAAAAAAAGGCAACTTGCACTGCAAGTCGATGTACCCATCCGTCAAATCCGTTTCGCACTCCTATCTTCAACAATGGAGACGAGTAAGTCGTATACCAGTTCGGTAGTGTAGCAAGGCTGCAATAAAGTGTCGAGATGTTTTGCTGTTTGCCAGTGACATGGTTGCACTCATTTTTTGCCTTGCCACGCTGGCCAAGCAGTCTGCAGCCTGATCTCTCTCCCGTAAGTACTGGGTCGTAACTGAACTATCGGTTTGCAGTCGTCCGTTTCTCCAGCTTGCCACGAAATGAACCAGATGTCCAGCGCCTATGTAAGAATGCCTCCATCACGAACAAAAGCCGGGGAGAAACGGCAGAGCCAACCCACCCAGCAGGCCACCACCTGCGCCAGAGTTCGCCATGGCAAGCCGTTCATCTCTCATTTTCGTGCCAACTCAGCAAGTTGATTATCGACCATGAGCGGCAACCCGCCTCCATCTTCCGGTTTCCAGCCTCACAGCATGGGTTTGCCACCTCTCTCTCAAGCGCCTCGATCCTCCATGATGTCGGTCGAGTACGACGGCATTCCATTGCCACCTCCAAGCATCCGTTCATGCGGATCGCAACAATACGTCACGAGTTACATCCCCACGGGTGCAGCTTTCCCTTCTGGCAGCGTGCAAGACTTGATTTCCAGTATGAAATCATACGCTAGTGCAACCGACTTGGTGCGCACGTACAGTGAAATCCCTTCGGTCGAAGAAGCTTTGGTCACTCTTGATCGTGCAGCTGTTGCACTTGGTGCAAAACGTTATCGAGATGCACTAAAACTCTACCTCGAAGGTGGATATGCCATGGCAAATGTTGCCGAACGACAAGCCAACCCCAAGATTTGCAACTTGTTGACAAGTAAAGGGTTCGAGACACTCAATTGGTGTGCCAGACTTTGTGACTATATTGAAGGTCGAGTGAAGGAGAAACATCCACGTCCAGGTGTGCACAAGGTTGGAATTCCAGTGAGTAATTGGGATGAAGACTGGGTCGGTCCGTACTTGGATGAAGAAGAAGCAAGACGCATGTGGTACACTCCGGTGTATTGCCCACATCCGATCGACTTTTCCAACTTGGGTTATCGTCTCCGTTGTGTCGAGACAGGCAGACGACCGAGACTCATGATCTGTATCACAATGTACAATGAAGGCCCGCAACAACTCAAGGCAACACTCAAGAAACTTGCCAATAATTTGGCATATCTGAAGGAGCAACGGTCAGGACATGAGAAGACTCTGACTGGAGCTTTTGCAGGTGAAGATGTCTGGCAGAATGTGCTGCTTTGCCTTGTGGCAGACGGACGAGAACAGATCAGTGACAAGATGTTGGACTACTTGGAAGCCATTGGCCTCTATGACGAAGACTTGTTGACAATCAACAGTGCAGGTATTGGTGCACAATGTCACATGTTTGAGCACACATTGCAGCTCAATGTGAATGGAAAGAGTTTGTTGCCAATCCAAACGGTTTTCGCTTTGAAGGAAAACAAGTCCAGCAAACTTGATTCGCATCATTGGTACTTCAATGCTTTTGCGGAACAGATTCAACCGGAATACACTGCGGTGATGGATGTGGGAACGATGTTGACCAAGTCGGCATTTTACCATTTGCTGTTTGCCTTCGAACGCAATCATCAAATTGGCGGAGCCTGTGGACAGCTTACCGTGGAGAAACCTTTCGAGAACTTGAGCAACTGGGTCATTTCGGCGCAGCACTTTGAGTACAAGATCTCAAACATCCTTGACAAATCGCTGGAAAGCTGTTTTGGGTTTATCAGTGTGTTGCCTGGTGCTTTCTCTGCCTACCGATATGAGGCAATTCGTGGAGCTCCACTGGATGCGTACTTTCAGACTCTCAACGTTGATCTAGATGTGCTTGGACCTTTCATTGGCAACATGTATCTCGCTGAAGACAGGATTTTGTCTTTTGAAGTTGTGGCACGAAAGGACTGCAAGTGGACGATGCACTACGTCAAGGATGCTGTTGCTCGCACTGATGTTCCACATGACCTTGTTGGACTCATTTCGCAGCGCAAACGCTGGCTCAACGGCGCTTTCTTCGCCACGCTCTTCAGTATTTGGAATTGGGGTCGCATTTACTCAGAGAGTCATCACTCGTTCCCGCGCAAGTTGGCGTTCCTTGTTTTCTACGTGTATCACCTGTTGTACACGGTATTCGGTTTTTTCCTGCCAGCGAATTTGTATCTGGCACTTTACTTCATCGTGTTTCAAGGTTTCCAGCAGAATCGCCTCGAGTTTGTTGACACGTCAGGCTATTCGCAGACTGTGCTGGACTGTGCCGTGTACATCTACAACTTTGCATACCTCTTTGGGCTGCTGATGTTGATCATCATTGGTTTGGGCAACAACCCGAAGCATATGAAGCTCACGTACTACTTCGTTGGTGCCGTGTTCGGTGTGATGATGATGCTATCGTCGCTTGTGGGTCTTGGTATCTTCTTTTCAACACCAGCTACCACCAAGTCCATCGTGGTTTCAATACTTACTGTCGGCGTGTACTTCATCGGTTCAGCTCTGCATGGCGAGATGCACCACATCTTCATGACGTTCACGCACTACACAGCGTTGATCCCGAGTTTCGTGAATATCTTTACCATCTACTCATTCTGCAACCTTCAGGACTTGTCATGGGGCACCAAAGGCTTGCACGATGATCCGTTGCTGGCTGGTGCCTTTGATGAGACCGAGAAGGGTGATTTTAAGGATGTGATCGCTAAACGCCGTGCGATGGAGGAACGACGTCGTGAAGAGAAGGAGCGCGCGGAGAACAGAAAGAAGAACTTCGAGGCCTTCCGCACCAACATCCTGCTCACATGGGCGTTCACGAACCTCATCTTCGCACTTTTCATCGTGTACTTTGCGGACTCATCGACATACATGCCCATTTTGTACATCTTTGTGGCCAGCATTAACTCCTGCCGATTGCTGGGCTGCATTGGCCACTGGATCTACATCCACACTGCTGGTCTACGGAGTCGTGTTCTCGATAAGTCTGAATGCGGCAACGGTACTGGTCGCTATCCTCAGAATTCGTACGTTCAGCTGGATGAGCATTACGCCGCTCTCGCAGAGGATCAGCGCACCTACGCTTCCGGCCGTACGAACGCATCCGTTCGTACCAACAACGACATCTCCTCGATCGCTTAATTCGATCGAGAGAACAAGTCAACCTCTAGTGTTTTGCTGCGATCAGAAACAGTAAAGCATGCAGAGAGGTTCCAACCGTCAATCCCATGCAACACAACCAACAATCAACCATCACTAGCTAAGTCGAGTAGTAGTGAGTAGTAGTCGAGTCTTTCGTAGATGATGATGCATGCACGTTTATTAATCGCCAACATGCTACAATGTTGTCTCATTAACCTTAGCGGAGAGCCGCAGATCTTTTGATTGACAAGCATGAACGGTCAAGATGATAAACCTTCGCTCTTCGGCACTTGGGAGAGCAACGAGGCATTTGGCAACACGGCACTAGACTGGTCTCAAGCAGTGAAGGATCAGCGTGTGCAGCTTCATCTTACCTTCGAGCCTGGAAACGTCTATACGTTCCGTTTGCTGTCAAAAGATGCTGCGACGGATGTGACGTCGAACTTCCGTCATGTCATCGCGAATGAGGGGAGTTACGAGCTGGAAGGAGAAGACGGAATTGTCATTCATGGAGACACGTCCGGCATCAAGTGGACATATTTGTTTGAAGAGGAGGACAGTATGCGAATCCGGTATGAATGTGTATTTCGATGGCATACTAGTGATACAGATGCTGACGTCTGTATTTGTTCAGGTTGGAAGGTGCGCAGCGCTTCGGGAGATGCAAAGGTGTGGACGTCATCTACTTTGCCAGAGCGAAACATGTGCAGTAGCTTCAGCAGAGTCGGATCTGTAGGTGCATCACTACATTATTCGTAACAAGTTGCATTTGTAAAAGATTCCTACATGTCCAAGACATCGTCCAGCCATTCTTCAAGTTGCTCTGTTTCTGCGGGCGTCCTTGTTGGTGCTGGCGCTGCTACAGGAATCGACTGTGTGGATGTAGATTTAGATCCATCAGGTGTCGACGCACTCAAATTAAGTAAGAAGTCCAACTCCGTGTCTTGTTGAAGTTTCGTAGACCCTGTAGCTACTGCTGTTGGTGTAGCAGCTGCAACAACAGGATTGGCAGTATTTGTTTTCTCTTGAGCAACTTCTTCCTCGTCATCTTCATCTTGAGGCTCGAACGGCAAGTCCATCTGACAGAGAATCACACAAATTGTAAGCTAGTTGTGTGCACAAATAACTAGTAATTGCCACACTCACACAGTATTTCGGGTCCATCCGATAGCGAATATCTGGCGACACAAGCTCCAACTGCGAGGCAATCCAGTTCAAGTCCTACAACAGCCACATTCAAGACGTAGAACACAGTACTGCATCTGCAATAGTCCATACCAGCACTCCGATAGTCGTTTGGTCATCTGCATCGTCCTTCTCCTCCCACTGCTTCATGGCACGACTCTGGAAATGTTCACCCGGTGCTGCGCCCATTTGTTCTCTGTAATTCTGCACTGACGCGAAGAATTGCGTCCGTCCGCCATAATCTTCCTCTCTCTGGTCCTTTGCCTCGTCGTCAGGAACCTCGCGCTCTTCGAAGCGGTAAGCGTTGGAGCCCAGATTACGCAGGTGAGAAGGTCGTCCTCTTCCAGAGCTCTCACCGCGACCTCCTGCCGCGTCGCCTCTTCCTCGCCCACGTCCACGACCATGCGTCGCACGATACTTTGCCTGCGATCGCCCCATGCTCGAACTGAATTTCAACCAATGACAACACTTAAATCCGAATGTCAACAAATCAAAAGCGGCGATTCCTTTGTCGATGTCTACTACAATAAGAGTTAGGATAATAAGAAGAATGCTTTAAGTTTAGATGAAATCAACTCCGTTGTTCATTAGTGGTGAGTGGAACGCGTCCACTTCAAAGACTAAGAAGTAATTTACTTCTTCGACTTCTTGGTGGCGAGCTTACGCTGGTAGAACTCGAGCTCCTTGCCCTCCAGGATGTAGCCATCAGCACGGCCAGACTGACCAGGACGCGACGAGATGACAGCCAAAAGACGGCCAGAGGTAACCTGGTCGTCGATCTTGGAGTCAAGCTCGCGAGTGCGCTGACGGTTGGCCAGCTTGCGGAGCACGTGGCTCGACTTCTTGACCTCCTCCTCTTCCTGCTTCTCAGCGTTCTTCTTGACGCCAATCTTGACGCCGTAGTGAGCCTCGTACCACTGGCGGAACGGGGTAGCGTCCACCAGCACGACAGCGCCCTTCACGAGCGTCTTGGTACGCACAAGCTCGTTGTTCGAAGCGTTGTACACGACATCGAGGATACGCGTCTTGCGAGCGCAGACCTCCGTGCCCCACGAGAAGTTGCCGGTCTCAAGGTGCAGAGCACGGAACTTCAGGTGGCCACCACGAGTGCGCACAGTGTGCACACGCTTGCCTCCGAGCTTGGTAGCAGCAGGCTGACGGCCGAGCTCGAATTTCCTTTTCTTGCGGTACTGCTTGCGCTTGCCACCAGTTTCGCGGCGCTTGTGACGCGAATCGCGAGAGATACCTGAGAGGAAAAGACACTAGACGTTAGAATGGAAGGACCAACACTCTGCATCGGACTAGCATGGCGACAGCAAGACGGAGAACCCACAGACTCGTATGCTGCCCAACGGAGGATACAGCAGAGAGAACGGGGCCGGACGAAGGCAGGGAGACAGAGACTCAGACCCGCTCGACACATGCGCGAGCATCTCCATCTCGCAGAGAACTCCACGGCAGACCAGGCGAGAAAGAAGAAACACAGCCGCGAAGCTTACCCATGATTCCGACGGAGTAATTTCGGTACTGTGGGCACTCGGACAAGGTCGGAGCCTTGAGCCACCTCAGCCAGTCAGTCGAAACAGTGGTGAGGAGCTGTGTATCGATTGTGACAGGGATAAATTGGTTTCGACGGGTTTTATGTGGTGTACGCAATTTTATTTTCAACCAATAACCGTCGATTTTGTTGCCGCCAATTTTGCCGCGTACTTGCAACCGTCCAACATGCCGCAAGAGGACTTCTCCGCGGAGCTCCTGCAGCTTTACTATGGTGTGATGCAACCCACTAGAATGTTTACCTCGAAAACTTCATTGCGCGTCGAATGAGCTCTTACAAGCTGTGTACTTCTCTCTATATTGTCTGTAGATCGACTTTTCCCGTACCAGCAAATGGCCAAATGGCTCAGTTACGACGGAGGTGCGTTAATCTCTGTCAGATTGCATTAACACACAGCTAAGTGTCTCTACCCATAGGGGAGGAATTCTTCTTCCGTCGTGAGCTATCGTACACGCTCGAGAACGACACGTACATCCGCTACAAGGCTTTCCACAATGCTGAGGAGCTCAAGGCAAGCATGAGCAAGACTCTGCCCTTCAAGATCGATATCGGTGCTGTCTTCTCTGTATCTCCTGCTGATAAGGGCAAAGTTAGCGCTGCAGACTTTACGCCTGAGCAGCGTGAACTCGTCTTCGATATCGATCTTACGGATTATGACGATATTCGAACATGCTGTGAAGGCGCTGCCATCTGCAACCGCTGCTGGCAGTTTATGATCGCTGCAGTGGAGGTGCTGAATGCTGCGTTGCGCGAGGATTTTGGCTTTGAGAACTTGCTTTGGGTCTACTCTGGACGTCGTGGTATCCATTGCTGGGTCGCGGACGAACGAGCTCGTGAGCTGGAGAATGAAGCACGATCCGCTGTGATTGGATATCTGTCGCTGGTGGAAGGCAATGAGAACTCGGCTAGAAAGGTCAAGCTGCGTGAACCACTGCATCCGTCGCTCGAGTGAGTTTGGGATTGTTGTGAACTTCTGGAATTTTGCTAACATTGTTTTGCTTGCTGGCTGATAGTCGGGCTTATCGCCTACTGGAGCCAATGTTCGAAGACATGATTCTATCTGATAAGGGTCAGGGAATTTTGTGCTCGGAAAAACAGTGGGTCAAACTGTTGGCGATGGTGCCGGATGAGGACATCCGAGCCAACATGACGCGTCGTTGGGGTGCCACGAACTGCAATACTGGTCCAAGCGAAAAGTGGCGAGAGCTCAGGGATGCGGTGGAAAAACAGGTGTTGAAAAATGCTAACGCTGCGCGAAGCGGTAGTAGTCTCAAACGCCCTGCACCTAACAGTGATGCCAACAAGAGGTTCGCAGCAGCTGAGCTGCGGACGTGTATCCAGGAGATTGTGCTGGCCTATCTGTACCCACGACTAGATGCCAATGTGTCCAAGCAGCGGAATCACTTGCTGAAGAGTCCGTTCGCTGTTCATCCCAAGACGGGTCGCGTATGTGTGCCCATTGACGTGTCCTCTATGGAAACCTTTGATCCATTCAAGGTGCCTACGCTGGGCCAGCTGTACGAGGAACTTGATTCCGACAAGTCTACAACGAGCATGAACGAGTACGTGGATTTTTTCGAGTCCTCATTTCTCAAGCCGTTGGCTGTGGCCGCCAAGCAAAAACAACGCGATGCCCGGGAGAGTGATGCTGCTATGACTGGTGACTGGTAGAAGAATGGTGCGAAATGTAGCTTCAAGAGATAGAAAGCACCGTAGGGGGTGCGGAGCAAACACAAGCTATGGCAGGTAAATATATTGTGTGCCTCAACGGCGTAACTTGTAGACCTGGTGTATTAGAGACGTTAATGACGATTCCACACTAGCCTTCCAAATCCGACTACGCTTCCTACCAATGTCGTGCAAACTTGAAATGCGTCAATTGGATCCTCGAGCTGCTCTTGCAGCTTTGAAGCGGGACACTCGTTGAACAGGTTGCTACACAGTAAAATGAATTGTTGTCTGTCAGGAATCATAGCACTAAAATGACTGAGAAACAAGTACTTACAGCTTCACCGACCGGCTCCAGAGTCACGGTCTGACCAGTATAGTTAGTACCATGAAAGCGCGATTGTCTAGGCTCTGAGAAGGGAGAGGTTACGGGTGCTGGCACGGGAATGGGCATCTCCTTGATTTCGTGCTCGACGATGCTGCCAGAAAATGCTGATGATGCAGAAGAAGCTGAGACGAATGACGATGAAGAAGCTGCTGGTACTGACGGCTTCAGTGACGGTGAAGCCGCAGATGCTGGCTCTGTAGTTGACGGTGCCAGTGCCGGTTTGGAATTCGTCACTGGTTCCTGGGTAACACTTGCGTCACCATTTGCCTTCGTTTTCGCCTTATCACGCATTTGCTTTGCTTTCTCTCCTAGCTTGTCATCGGTGGGGCACAATTCCATGGCGCGCTCGAATGCGTCAGCAGCTTCCTCATATTGCTCCAGTGCGGCTAGAGCACAGGCCCTGCGATAGTGTCCTTTGACCCATGGTTCATGCAGTGAGACAGCGACGTCTGAATCCTCCAGTGCCAACTTATATTTCTTCAGGCGATGATATGCTGCAGCACGGTTACCATACAAAATCTGCGGATACAACGACAAACAGTCATGTAAGTCGATCTTGAGCACAAAAACTTTCGTCGTTCACTTCACACGTACATGAGAGGTCGGATCAAGTTCAATTGCCTGTGAGTAGTATTGGGCAGCAGCTTGAAAGCGTCGCCGAGCAAATGCATCGTTGCCCTTAGCTTTCAGCGCAGCAGCCTGTGTCTCTACTGACTCCTCCTGTTTCTTGTCCTTGTCCTCCACATTTTCGCCAGCAGCTTCACGCGCTTCTAGATCCTCCATGCGCTTCATCATATCGTCCCAGCTCCACGATGCCTGTTCTTGCTTCAGTCGCTCTTCCTCCTCCACCTCAAAGTACTCCTTGATATCTACACAAGCCAATGGTCTTCAGCACTTGCATCTAATCAACTAGAAAATCAACACGCTCTTCCTACCTTCATCCGTAGCACGCGGTACAGGTCCAATCTCACTTTCTTCTTCCGTCTCCTGGATCTCACGAATGTTCTCGTCCTCGTACATCTTCTGCAGCTGCGCGACGCTGCCCACATCGGTCTTCTTGGAGTTCAGTTCACGTAGATTCTCTTCCTGTGTCTCAATCTGCTTGGAAAGAGCTACAACGTTGTCACAACTCATTAGCCAACAAAATCTTCAGGAAATTGCATGATCGACTGCAGTCAACCGTTCTTCTTGCGTTCAATGATCTCAATAGCCTGAGGTGTCGAGCGCCACGAGAAGTACTCGTCACCCAAATGCGCCAGTACCTCGTTGGAGCGCACGATCTTGCCTGGCACCATAGCGCGTTTGCCCAGCGGCACCATGACCTTGTGTGAGAGCTTCTTGGGCAGCTCTGTCAACGTGTCGGCCACAGCGTCGTATCGATCCACTTGGTTCTGCAGTTGTGCCAGTTGATCACGGACGCTCTCAATGCGCTACAACAACAAGAAAACGAAAACGAAACTTCAGATACACGTAGGTGTTACCGAGCGAAGAACGAGACACGCACCTCCTGCAGCAGACGCGCATTCGCCGCTTCCGCCATTATCCCCAGCGATGCCATCGTGGACACACAACCTGCAGCAGATACTGCCTATACTAGGCATTTTTAGGTTCCTCTTTGCCTAATTGAATGAAACCCAAATGCCTAATTGAAAGACTAAACATGCGCGATCTAGGACGAATCACGCACATTTAACTAAATCAGCCAATCAAGGCGCGAAAAACCTTAAATTTATTTTACACAGGAATTGTGTAATTCCGAATTTAAAGGTTTTCACATCCAATGATTGGCTGAAATTACCCGACCTTATTTAGGGCCAACATTCAAGTGGTCCACATAATATTAGGATGTATACACCACACTGTACTCAAATAGCTCTAAAAGAGCCTAGTTACCTTTCGCCGTTAGGCAAATATTTTCTCATTCCAGAACATCACAAATCTATGCAGGCGTGATCCTTGGTGTGCCGTGGATAGAGTTTCCCGTGTATATCCGTGCGAGGCGAACGATAGATTATTTAATACAACGAATTAATGTGAATCAGTTTAAATTTTGCAACTTTTGGTTCTACGATCGCGTTGATTGGCAAGTATCCATCAGTTTAAGGGTATCTTCATTATACGGGTACCTGATCAATGAATAGTTTTGTTTGTATCACGTTACGTTGAATGTTCGGGACAGTTTCACGGTGTTGTTTCTATATGTGACCACGTAAGCCCCTTTGTGATGCAACAACAACAAGCGTGGCAGAGAATGAAGCTACCTTAACTGTATTTCAATTGCCTATCCTGAGACGCATTCCATTCGCGGAACTGGTGGGGAAATACTCAACAGTCTATTTCACAGTACCTCTGAGCGATACGCTTTATCAACCGGACGCGGCTAGGAAACGTGACCTCTCTAGCACTGAACTATCATACTCACTAAACGACCTGTTTGAACAGCTTACCAACCAAGCCAGTGGTGCACAAACAGAGAAGTGCCCAATCCGCGCCATGGTGACTGCTCCAGCTGGCAATGAGGTCACCGGTGATATGTACGTCGTTGCTCCTTGTCCTGTTGACTTTCTCAAAGAATCCTCTCGTGCTATAAACAATTCCGCTGCTAGGATTTGCACAATTTCTACAGTCGTTTAGCAATATTCGAGTCGTGCCGTCAGCTTGCATGTCTACGTCAATTACTAAACTTGATCTACCAAAGTTGTTGAATTGGGAGTGAGTTTGATGAGTGGCCACTAATGTACAACCCCTTAATGCAATGTTGTCAAGACGAGCTGTGGTGTCAGTGGGACCAATGAAGATCACCTGTGCCAAACTGCATCGACACTTAGACCACAACCAGCCGAGGATTGCTCGTACAGCTCACACTCTCAGTGAGTCACATCGCTGTGCCGCACTGCTCTGCCGTGACATGACTGCGTATCAAGGGATCACCTTAGAGCTCTACCCAGGACAAACACTGTAGTTAGTTGTGGAACGACCGGTCTTACCGAACTCACTCTGCGATTTTCCTGCTTTGCAATAAGTATTCAGTACCTACCTTCCTACACTATGCTTCTCTCTCTTCCGTTCCCCTCTCCGTTCTTCCGTCCATTCATTACTATTAATTCATACACACTGTAACGGGGACACACGCGAAGGTTACCTTATTCGTGTGTAACACACTGTGGTTACCCCTGTAGAGGAGTGCAGGTATTCGCGCCGTAAGCGGCAGAGCCGCAAGATAACATATTCAGTTTACATTTTATCTAGTCCTACGGACTATGTTCAGGTTCTCGGATAGAACCCCCTTTTGACTCGTTGAGTCGTACGTCTTCCTCTGACGCAAAGCTACGACAGCCCGCTGCACACACCATTGTAAAGTCCATTCTTCATGTGGACCATATCACATATGAGAATGGGAAGAAATCATCTATCCTTCCCTCTGCCATCACCTCTTATCGGTAAGAACGTACGAAAAACGTTGTCATGGCCTTCCAGCACACAGCATACTCTGAAACCATGAATCAAAACTCCTTCAAATTCTTGGTAGCTAGTGATAGTCGCCATGCATTTGCAATGCTGACTCTGCTCGGGAGATCGCGCGATGCAATGTGGCATCTGTGACGAGGCGGGTGAACACCTGAACCGTCCAGGTGTACAGTACGCGCTCCGGATGGGAACTGCACTGGGTTTCATATAGAACCAAGCCTAGTGGCGAAATCCACACCAAGAAGCGCTGCTACCAACCTGGATGACACCAGCGCGGACGACGCAGTGGACAATCAAGTTGACGACAATGTAGAAGACAAGAATGCGGACAACTCGACAAAGGATACATTGGAATATGGAGGAACAAACGATATTGAGAGCGTCAACATTGGTATGGAATAATTCATTTGTTAGTGTATGATGTGGATCAAACGTTTGTTGCTTTGTTATGTTGCTGTATTATGTTGCTTTGTTGTGTTGCTACAGCCACTGAGCCCAGTGCTGCCATTCAGCAGTTCGTACAGACTGCTTGGCAGGCAGTTAGAACGTGTCCCCCCATTGCTGAAAGTACATTTTAGAATGGCTGTTTACATTACGTAATATCCATTTGGTCTTGTACAAGTAAAACATCGTTGCCCTCAACTTCAGCGAAAGCTTCTAACAGCACTTTGGTCCGTTGTAGTGTCGTGACGCCTAGTAATTGCCACATCAGGTTTCACGTTTGTTGCGGTGTAAGGGGTATATCTACAAGAAAGCATCACAATTGATCGATTACATATTACGATTATCAATAATAATAGACCAGCACAATCATAGCGCAATACAACATTCACCAACTGCACCCACCAATGTTATCGGACAGATACCGATTGATCTCCGCCGAAGTAGTCTTCATGTCCGCTAGAAGGTTGATATCTTGCCGGATCTCGGGTGACAGCGGCAATGACTTCGCACTTTTGTATGAATCGTACGTTATCTAGGTCGTTTGATTGTTGTGCTTGGAACTCTATAACAAAATACCTCATAGTTAGAAAAAAATTCTTCTCGCAATCCAAAATTCTTACCTCCGTCTATGGTCACCTGCCATTTCTCAACTCCTTGCTCCACAACCTGGACAGATCGAGCGGTGAAGCGGACACCATGTTCTCGAGTACCTTTACCAGGGATGCAGAGTGTGTATACCAGAAACACTGGTACACTGCCTACAGTAATTAGTCTA
>PCFV01000523.1:0-23303 GCA_002812785.1 Phytophthora litchii | reverse complement strand
ATTGCAACCAGCGCATGACATTTACTTTACCACTCACGAATACTTCACAGTGTTTGTATCGTTCTCTAAGAAATCTATTTCAAAACAACATTGTGGGTCTATCAATCTAATGATTATTGTGAACGCCTTGCATCTAGGACGTCCATAACGTGAACAAGATCGTCTTTATCGACCACATTCGAGAGGAACTCCGTGACTTGGGTGATTGAGAAGTGCGAGAATGCACGTACAAGTAGTTTTTTCATGGCATCGATTTCCTCTTGCGTGGATACTTCGTAAACATCTCGCTGCTGCCATTTGGAAAGCTCCACAATGTGCTTGATTAGGAAGGCCAGGCATGCTGCCTCCATCTTTACAGTGTCACACTCGTACAATAGTTCGGCCATATCCATTATCATTCCATACGCGCTCCGAGGACGAGAATTTTCGGACTCCATGGACGATGAGACGCACGTGTAGCTGTTGGTAAGGAAAAACAAGACGTGCTCATCGTTAAGAGCACATTTTGCATCCGTCAGCTCTCGTAGAAGCTGCAACGCATGATATCCATCATTTGCCGCGCAATAAGCAGCTAGAGCATCTTCAGAAAGATCGCTTGGTAAATCCCTCATGATTTCTACCAGGAGTTTGCGCACGCGCTGTCCGTCCTGGAAATTGCCCAGCGCCGTAAATAGTGTATGCAGGAACCGCGGTGTGAGTTGAACACAGTTTTGGGCATCAACTTCGTTCGTTGCTGACATCGCGTCTTCCACAAACGCAAGAACACGAGCTACATGATCTGGTTCTTGACTGAGCAGCAAATAGCTTTGCAAGCATAATGTATCCGGTCTCATATTGCGGCCCTCCATAATGTCCAGCACAATTCGTCCAAGATCTGCTGCGTACTCCCTCGTGTTTTCGACATGAATGGTATTCTTAATCGACTCCACAATGTGTCTTCGATGCAAAAAGTCTGCTATAGTGTTCAGGTATACCAGGTCTTCACAATCCACGCTCAGGTTAATTAACTGGTGCATTAGCGCACGGAACACAAACACAGTCGGCTTCACTTCGGCTTCTTCCATTTTGTGCCACCACAAGTGAAAGTTTTCCTGGTCCTCTCTGTTTGCGTACAGGCGCAGCATCAGTGCGTAAGTCATCGAGTTGGGCACAATCTTCATTTCCTGTGTCCCGCTGGTCACAATTTGCTCTGCTAGTGTGTTGTCGTTCTCATCCACAGCACGTTTGAGCACAGCGTTTTGCACGCGTGGGTTCAGACAGTCCCTTGTCTTCGTTCGGTGGAGAGATGGAATCAACTTGAACGACTTCCATAAGGTTTCTGACGGAACGTTCGTTAACATCGCTGCAAGCCTTTCGCCAGTCACCATCGAGATCGGAACACGCTGCTCTACGATGGTGTCGTATAGTATTGCTGCACGCTGAGTCTCGTCGCCTAGCATGCAGGCCAGTATTGCTGCGTCCCACAGCATAGGGAAGTTTTCGAGCACTCGTTTTTCTTGCATCTCCGATGTCTGCTGTTGGAAAAGATGGTCGAACAGCATCAACGCGTGTCGCCACTGATCTTGGCGGATGTATGCAAACAACGCTTCGCCGTACACGTGCAGATTAGGCTCCATACCCTTCACCTTCATGGCTGTGAAGACGCGAAGCATTTCCTCTGACTGATGGAGTCTTCCATGAGCTACACCAACCAGCGACTGGATTCGTACGTCTGACTCTAGCGGAAGATCCCTAAAGAGGGATTCCTTGTCCTCCACGATAGTATATCTTTTAAGCACTTCTTCCCATTGTCCTGCACGGCTTGGCACTAACAAATATGCATGCACAACGTCCAGCGTAGGGTCACAACTGTCACGCAGCAGCTCACTGAAAAAAACTTCTGATTGCTCGACTTGGGTGCCACAGGAGCACATTAGTGCCGCAAATGACGTGGCATCAGGAGTCACACTATGCTCGCCCATGACAGAGTAAACAGCCAAAGCATCGTCTAGCAGAGATATTGAGCCAAAGTTCCTCAGTGCAGCGTTATACACTGTCAATGGGATATCGATATCGTGTGTCTGCATGTCTTTCAATAAACAGCGAATATCGTCTGTGTATCTGTTAGATGGAGCTGCCTTTGGTGGAGGAGCATTGATATCCACGAACTGCTGCAACAATATGCGCGCCTTGTGCCATTGGCGATTTACGGCGCTCAAATGAATCAACCGCGAATACAGATCCTTCGAAACAGGGTAGTGTCTTGCCAGCATTTCGTCGCGAAAGAAGAGTGCTTGTGATAGCGACTGTGCATCCATGGCCGTGTGAAAAAGCTTGGTCACAATTTCCTGTTTCTCGTCGTCATCCAGTTCTTCATCATACGCGTTCAAAAACGCATGCAATAATACACGAGTGCCAGTAGCTTCCTTACTGTCGATACAAAGCTGGATCGATGCCACGTGAAGCTCCGGAGACGCTTCTAGTCCATAAGTCCTCATTTCTTCCAGCAAATGCTTCGCTCTCATCCACTTCTTCCCCACATGACACGACACAATGGCATTCTCATAAATATCCAACGAAGGTTGCATAAGCTCGATTGCTTGATGCATAAAGTCAATAATCTCCAGTGCTGTGCGCCATTGGCCAAGCTGAGCACAAGCCGCGGCTGAGTACTCCAGCGTGATAGGTGACGGAGCCACACCAGCGTCTCGGAGACACGTGTACACTTCCATGACGAACTGTGGGTCCTGCGTGGCGTCGGCCACCATCACCATGACAGTGGCATCTTGTCCAGGCATGGCTGGATCCACGTAGCGCTTCATCCATCCAGTCACGATCTTCTTAGCACGTTCCATGACTGGTCCTGAGGTCACAGGCTCGGACAAAAAGGTCTTGAGCTCTTCATACTCATCCTGAGGCACAGGTGGACAGCTGGGTGTGACGTGGGAGACGCTACGGAGCTGCAACGAGCGACTGGAGAGCGGAGACTGGTGTTGGTACTGTAACGAAGACGAATTGAGGCTTCTACAGGGTGTTAGACGACCGGAAACGGCGCGTTGTGAAGATAAAATGGTGCTGGAGATGTGGCTGCCATTGTGGACACTGGTTGCACGCAATGACAGCTCCAGCAGACGTCGAGACACGCGCTGGCCACGGAGCATAACTCGCACCTCCAGAATTGATAATGAGCTGCTCGCAGCCGCAAAAATGAGTGTTAAACAGATAGTTAATAACACGGTTAAGTGAAATGTGTGGACCACGTGATGTAGCCATTTCGGTGGTCGCTTCAACTTGAAGTGTAGTAGGAAGGTTTATGCTTTTCAATTGTTTAGCTAGGTGCTGTTGGAGGCGATGTGGTTTCTTCCTTATTAGTTGACGTCTTGGAAGGTGGTAGAGCGGCATTTGCGGAGTTAGAGGGTTGGGTTGCAGCACTGCTGTCAGCGTCTACGAAGATGCGAGCCTTGTCTAGTTCCTGCAACAACCGTGTGTATAGCTCATCGGCGTTGAAAGCGAGGGCCTTGGCGGCCTGACGTTTCTTGTATAATATCGACAGTCGCAGCATGAAAGCGTTTGCTTCGTCATATTCCAGCTACAAACAACGATCGTGAACACGAAGTACTAAATGATCGACTAATTCGAGCTTACCTCAATGGAAGGAACTGTGCCACCCCACTCCTTCTTGTCCGTTTCCGTCCAAATCACTTTTGCTACGCGGATTCCACCTTCATAGTGATGTGTCTCACTCTACCAAGTCAAAACCAAAGCCATAAGTCAAATTTTAGTCATCTCAAATAACGATATCGACCATGACAACTGTACTTACATCAAGAATCTTGTTTCGCAAATATGTAGTGAGATTCTTGAGCTGTATGGGAGCTTTTCGCTCAACTTTAATGGACACAATGCCCTGGGACCTGAAGCTGAGATAACGTAGTAGGAAAATCACGCCGGCACCTACGAGCACCCAGGCAAAAAGACTGAAAAAGAACCATAGTGCCGGGTTGTTGAAGAGCATGACCTCCACGAAACTTTTCATCCAGTCTTGATCTGTCACAGTCCAGTCCCCAGTGATTCTATCCAGAAGGTTAAACGCTAGTAATCCACTCAGCATCATCTTTATGATCAGTAAAGTTGAAGCCGACCGCTCATTGATCTCTTGTAGCTCGCACAATGTGCGTGTGTTCATACGGATAGATTCGTTTTGTTGGAAGTCCTTTTCACTCGAGACAATACTCGCCATTTCGTTTAGAACCGCTAACTCGTGACGAGCACCACCCATGTTTTTGTGTAAATCCTTCACTCGACGCTTGAGTTGGTTGCTTAGAATGCCAAGTTGAAGTCGTTCGTAAAGACTCCGTCCTGCTTGCTCGGGTGGTTCTGCTGGTACAATCGCTTCGTCCAGCGATTCTTTCAAGTAACTTAACGTTTCTTCCATCATGATGACTTCTTTGGAGAGCGCAGCAAGTCGATTCCGAATGTCGCGCAACCTATTCGGGTCTTTTTCAGCAGTCTCGATAAGCTTACGTACTTGAGTCATATCGTCTACTATGATGAACATCCGCGCAAAGAAGTTTTGCGTGAATAAGTTCATGGATTCGTACTGTAGAAAACTACAGAGTAATGGTTCATGATGCCTGCTGTTGGGGCCAGCAATAAGTAATCCATGTGCTCCAAAAACGAGAGTGTCGTGCTCGCTAATGTCGAAAGCAGCACGAGTATCTCCGATTACCTGTTTCAGCTCATTCTCGTACTCGCCTTTATCCATGTACTCCTCCGCTGTAAGATGCGGTGTAATTTCATTTGCGATGATTAAATTGATCTTGTTGCGGCTAGCAGCTTGATTCGAAAAGATAAGCTGGAGCAGTGAACGTTGATAAGCCGATAGCACGCTGTCGACGATCTTGGAAGAGTCCATGTGAACGTCCACCAGTAAACGAGAAAGATGATCTAGCGAAATATTGTCTTTGATACGGTCCATGATAGCCTCCACCTGCATGCCATACAAACAGGACCCTGCTGCTGTAAGCGAGCACCCAAATGTTTCTACCTGTACAACACCAGGGGCTTCTGGAAAGTGGATATCCGCTTCAAAGTTCACGTGATTTGTCATTGTGTAATCTAAAATGTTGATAGAGGTGAGTCCAGGATCAACAGATATTTGTGTGCCGCTTGCATTGTCGTCGACGATCGCGGTGAAAAAGCCACCTTGCACTCGCTCGGTTGATCCCAGGTTACAGTTCAACTGTACGACTTGGTTGGATCCGAACGGAATATACTCAGCAACAATGAGCGAGACTGAGTTAAGTGTGATAATTTCGTCAAGCTGGTCTCGAATACTGGAGTCACTCACTCCACACTCATGTGCTCGATGTGCGTTACTGAGAGTTGGTCGCCCACCGTATCGCAGGCACTGTGGAATATAGGCACTGGAAACGTATGATACGTCCTCCGTTTCGGTCACAGATGAGAGTCTTCGGTAGCCACTTTCGTCATCAACAAGCCAATATTCCTCTCCGTCCCATTCTACTCGTAGCAAATGCAGCGTACCGGGAGCATACGCCATATCGTTAACTGCAAGTTTGTCCGTCTTGCTGATTTTCGCGATGATCTCCAAACCCTTTTCAGAAATCTGAAAGCAGGTCACAGGTTGGTAACTCTTGGACGACAGCTTAAGTCCATTCACTAGGTCCTCTTCACGCAAGAAATCGAGATCGGACTTGCCCTCCTGCGAGATATTGAAATACTTACGTTTGTTTTCGATGAGCTCAGACGACGGTGCATAGTCATAATCCAGTGCCTTGGACACAATCGCTTCATACAACAACACTAACAGTGCTGGCTTGCGAATCCATTCTTCCTTGTCGGACGCTCGAATTGCAGGCTTCGAGTACAGTGAGATCAGATACAATAGTCGATTTTGGTTTTCAGTCAATCCTGTGTCTTCCTCAACCTCCTCGTCACTTTCTTCATCTTCTTCCTCTTCACCCTCCTCCTCCTCTTCTTCGACATCATCCTCCACTTCAATTTCCTCCTCTTTTTCACCTTTCTTGCTAGAATCAACAGAATCAACCTTCTTTAAGATAGCTGCAGGTTTCTGCAATCGTGATCATAACAAGGTGACACTTTGTTAGTGATCATTACCCATTCATTACGAACGAGTACTTACCTTCATTGTTGATCCGTCCAAGTAGCTGCTTCAAAATGGAGATAACGACGGTCGTTTCAAGACACCACAACAGTAGTGAATGAACAGTCAGTCGTTTTGATTCAAGCATGTACGAATAGGATAGGACTGCAAGTAAAAGCATTGTGAATCAGTGTTCTTGCTACTTGGTAGTCTAGACACCGTTAGAGGTCTGTGTAGTGGCTACATCAGTGTTCTTGCTACTTGGTAGTCTACACACCGTTAGAAGTATGTGTAGTGGCTACGAAAAGGAATATGGAGTGTGGCACAGGGGGCAGTTCTGCTGGTCTCGAATTTCGGCTTCGATGCACACATGACGACAGGCCTTGCACATTTTCGTGCCTTGAGCCTGGATCGACATCCCTGTCATCATGCACGTTGGGAACGGACGACTGCAATTTCCACAGCGTGCGTCCCATTCTTTGACTTGGTAACGACAGTTTGGGCACTCTTGTGGACGCATGGTCGGGTCCTGATGCTCCGTTCGGGTGGTAGTAAAAATCTTGAGAGCAAGTTCGCTCATCGCTTGCAACTCTTTGTCGTCCAGACCGGGGAGCGTCTCGAGCTTGACAAAGGCTTTGGAGCATTGTTCGTAGTGTTTGGTGTAAAATGCAGTCAGAGCGATGAGCGAGTAGATTTCGCGTTCTTCCAGAATATCTTCGTATGCCGAGAGTTTGAGGCACGTCCGCAATGCCCGTTCGATTCGTCCGCTGTAGAGCTGGCGATGAGCGAGAAGATAGAGGTGATACGCTTCAGCGCCTCGCCATGGATTATCCAGGGACCGGTCTTCGCCGGTTGCTGCATCATGCTGCACAAGGCTCTCCAGTGTCTGTGCAGTCACTTGTGCTGCTGTTGTGCCTCTCGTGCTTGTCAAGTTAGATACGTCAAGCATCTTCTTGCGCATGCGCTCCACCTCGAATGCTGCTAGCACGTGCAATTTCTTGGCTCGCAAGGGGTTCTTTCCCACTTCTTTAGCGAGCTTCGCAAGCAACTTTGCAGCCTCAGTACTTTTGTTTGCACGGCGGTACAATTCGATCGCTTGCAGCGTCTTTCCATTCATCATAAGATGGCTCGCGTACTTGGTTAGCACGTTTTCAATCTGCGGAAAGTTGTATTGCTCGGCAAGACCAACAGCGCGTTCCCACTCGTTCAAAAGAACGCACGAATCGATAGCAGACTTCACGTCTCCCATCCGGACGTACGTTTCCACAGCGGATTGACACAGTCCTGCTCGTGTGAACTTGATGGCCATCTCTTTCAAGAGTGGAGAGGTCTCTGGAATATCATTCACGAGAGCTTCGAGCTGGTTGAAGTCTCCCAAGGCATAGTAACATTGCACCAATGCATTAGTGTTCTTTGCCTGGACATAGTACTTGATCGCTTTCTCCCATTTGTGGCGGTCCGAAAAGTATTCGCCGATCATGTTCCACGCATGAGTAAGCAAGTCGTCATTGCCTCCACCTGATTGAACAAGCTGCACAACTCGAAACCAGTCTCCAAGCCTTTGACGCAGGTCGATGGCCAAATCCTTCCGATCGATTTTGCGATATAGTGCCTCAGCCTCGTCGAAGTTTTGGAAATAAGCAGCTACCTCGGCCTTTTGCTTGACTCGATCGTTTAGCAGTTGCAAACGCTTGACGTACTGGATGCCGCTGTAGTCCCCACACTTGACGAAGCCACGTTCGGCCATACCAAAGTCTAGCTGATCCAATGCAGCTTCTGCTAGAAGAGACCACAGTCGAGGATGCGGATGGTCCTGGATGTATTCACATGCTTCTGCAAGCCCCACATTATCCAGAAGTGCCTTTGCATCTCGCAAAGACCGAGTCTGGAACTCAATCACCATGTTCTTGTCAGGTTGTTCAGGATTTGCAAGAATTTCGTCCAGCAGTGCAGCCTTCACTTGCAAATCTTTGTAGTAGCAGAGATACCCCGATGACGAGACCGGTTCTTCAGGTTCTAGACCACGATACACGTACATTCGGGCCTTCTCCATCATCACAAAAAGCTCCGGGTTGTCCTCCGCCCATACCACATCCCAAGCATCCTTCTTCTCAAAGTTCAGCATTTTCCCTTGCGTGGTGTTTAAGCTTCCTGCAGCTCCGACTTCCATAATTGTCAGCAAACCATTGATATCGATCACACTCAGCAAGGTTGAGTTGCAATTTAGCGCCAGGAATTGAGGACGGCAGTTCACAATGTACTTCATCTCCAGTGAAATATGGGGTAGAGTGAAGCAATGGATCAAACCGCTTGCTCTAGCTGCAAAAATCCAACTATCAGAGGCGCATATCGCACAGATAGGATCTTCCAGTTGGCGCGCAACATAGCGGAAGTGTTCAACGTCGTTGCCTTGCGTTTCGTCAATGTAAAATGCCTTCTCGCGACCTCCTCGTTGCAACAACTGCGAAATCGTGCTGACATCCATCCCATCATGATTTTGCGAACCATTACCAGATACTAATCCGGTGAGTTTGGCGCTGGAGTTCTTGTACTGCCACACGTAGATCGCATCGGTGGATGCCGCCACGATGTGACGCGAAGTCATGGTCACAAAAAGCGGCTCGAAATCGATGATCTTGGACTCGATAGGAGAGCCGATCGTGTCACAAAGGATCAACTGATACTGAATCTCCTTGAATGCATCCTGCTCGTCGTCCGTAGGTTGCCCATTGAAGTCCCCATTACCCATTTCTTCATTATAAATCTTGGTCACCAGCACGCAGTTGTCTCCAGCAGCCTTGATCGCTAGAAGCCCGCGAATGTACTTTGTGCACCGTTCATCAGACTTGGTGTCCCAAAAGACCACACAGTTTTCGATTTGATCCGCACGATTGTAAGTGTAAACTAAGGTATTCGCGTAAAATCCCCACTTGTAGGCCGGACGAATGTTGGCAAAGTAAATGTGTGAATCCACAGCAAGACAGATGCGTAGACCTGTTCCTTCCCACGCTAACGCTTCAATGCGGCTCCCTGGAACGCGGAGTGACCGCAGGTGGCGTCCAAAAGGATCGTAGAACTGAACGACATTGAACTCTTTCGGCGCATCGCTTTTTGACGCCGAGTTGTCGACCTGAGTCCCAGCTAGTGCAATGACACTACCATCGTTGTTCCACTTGACTTGCGTTAACTCCATACCCGTGTCAATAAGAACGGCATTTTCGTCAAACCTGCCACGGGTGATTTGTACTTTGCCGTCCCGGAACGCGACAGCCAACGTTGGTGCCTCTTGGCTGATGTGGCCCTCGATACCGTCGTACCAGTGTACACCAATGATCTTGTAGTCACTGTTACCCCCGCGTGACTCAACAGCGTATAGCGCTAAATTGCTCACTTTGTTGCCCATTGCATCGTGCACAGCCACCTCACCGTCCTTGGTCACAAACAACAGCGACTTGCCATCAGGTGACCACTCGACGAATGCTAGTTGCGTCTTCATTTCCTTGCCCCATAGTCGATTGCCATCGACAGAGCCCACAATCACAGCACCGTCCTCGTAAGCGATACAGATCTTCTGGCCGTCAGTCGTCCACTTCATATCACGCACGACGCTCTTGTTGCGGTTATTGATCATCTCTTCGTACCACATTCCGCGATGTAGTACCCACACAATAATGAGACCGTTCTCGTCGCTCGTAGTAAGCTTCTTAAAATTAGCGTTCCAAGTAGCACACACTACAGCACCATTGTGGCCTTCGAGCGACTGGTTCATGGTGAGGTTGCTAGCAGCCGCGATGCCGCGTGGACCTTTTCCGTCGGTTTGTGCCGCTGATTCGAGTCGCAGCACCTTGAGCAGACCGTGCTGTCCGCCACACGCGATCCAGCCTTGTTCGGAGTTCCACGACGCACACCGCAGCTTGACATTGTTGGGGATGGCGATCTTCTTGCTCAGGAAGATGAACATCCTTACGGCCGACTAAGCTTAGCTACTGAGATCGAGTGTGCCTGAAGCGCCGTTGCGGCCCTTCACGTCTCCATTTTGGATCGCAGACCAATTTTACAGTCGTGAACGATTGCCTGTCACCAGATGCAGTGTCCACCTTGGTATCACCATCTTGGTACAGGTAATAGTGACCATGCGTCAGAATGACGATCGACCCGTGTAGTAGCATAAAAGGCAACATATGCGGGATCAAGGTGCCGTGAGACGGATATCTGAAGATACCTTTGGACTATGCGAAGCTTCTTGACGTTGACCTCCTGTTTTCGGGCGTCTGCGTTTGCTCCACGACTGCGAGGGTTGCTCTGCGTCGCAGCATCTCGAGGACACTGGTGGCTGCAACCCAGCGTTATCTATACGGTAGAAGTCGAAGCCCAGCTGGTGCGGACGGGCGGTGAGTGTGTGAGTACTCCGCAACACATCAGCACAAACGCTTTCGACGGCGTTGCCAACAGCTTGACTAATTTTCTGCTCCATACAGCGGATTCAGTTCATGGACGACAAGAGCGCTCGTCGACGAAGGCACTACCATAATATGTAGTGCTCACCTGGATCATCATCGTCTTCATCAACGCGTTTCGCATTCGAGCAAATTTTCTCCACCATCATCGTCCGTGATCATGCCACACATTGCTCTGCTCAAAGCCATAAGACAATCAACAGCTGGTATTTCAACTAACCGGTCGGATGGTGTCGATGAAATCAGAACTCAGAGGTTTCTGAACTCGATTCAGTGGATATTTATCCGGTTACTGCGTATAAGATCGGAAATGTCGATCGTGTAAAGGTTTCGATCAGTTTAAGATTGGCACGAGACAGGACCGTCTCCCCTGCTCAATATCTTGCATTCAGTATGAAATACTCAACCCAAGGCACTTGATGATACGTGGACCATAAGCGCCTTATTGCGGAGTTTTCCTCGTCACGCACAACTGCAAGGCAAGAGGGAAGAGGCCTCCATTACAAGGCGCTTTCCTCCACACACACCACGCAGCTTACCCCAACGTGCGTTCACTTATCATCTTGCAGGTTATTTTCCGCTCGCACCTTCCCATCCCTTACGTCTTCCTTTGATTGTGGCGTTCGTATAAATAGTGGAGAAGTCTCCCCACAGACGAAGCTCAGATCCCGATTCGTGCGACGATGGCCAAGTCTCGACAAGCCTCGTCCAAGATCCTGCGCACTGGCGTGAACGCCATGCGCACCGTCAGCAGCCACGTAGTCTCCAAGGCTTCAGGTCTTGCAGCCCATCCAGCACTGCGTCCGATTCTTATGTGTCTGCTCATGCTAGCGCTTCTGGCGCTTGCTGTCATGAGCCTTGGTCGGTTCCAGCTCTGGATGACTGGTGCTGGTCTCTTCATGGTCGCCATGAGCGTCGCTAGTGCCGTACAGGAGTTCAAGTTCCCCAAGACTGCACAGTCGTACCAGGATTTCCTTGACCAGGAGATGGAGAAGTGCAACGCTGACATGGTGACGCTCCCTCATTTGTCCCCTGTCAAGAACAGCGCCACTAAGAAGCAGGAACAGGTGCCCAAGGATGAGGTGTCCTCTATGGCGTTGAACATCGCCTCACCGACCATTGTTGATCTACCGGCAGCTCCTTTCCAAGTGAATGTGCAGGAGTCTAGTCGACGAGAGAGCGAAGACAGTATCGGAGCACTGGAGTCGGCCGTCAAGGCGACGGTCATTGAGACCTCTGTTCGCCGCAACAAAACGGAAGTTAGTAACAAGCTGGATGTGCTCCACTGCGGCACTGTCATTGATATTCAGGGATCACACGGATTCATCATTCCCCACGACCTGTGTGTGGACGCCAAGGAGTCGAGCAAGTTGACTCTCAGTGGCGCAGTTGCAGGACTTAGCCGATTGGAGCAGCACAAGATGCCGCTTGTTATTCCGTTTAACCTCAACGAGGAGCAGGCAGCTTTTCGCCAGGAGATTGCAGTAGGCAAGACAGTTGAGTTCGCATACTCGGAGACAACCGCCAGCAGCGATTCCCCAGCGACGAAGTGCGCACTAAACGTAACACCAGTACCCACGGACGACGGCATTGTTAAGAGCCGCTCGGCACTACAGTCGTGCAAGCAAGCGAGGGAAGTGTCCTTCGCCCGAGCCATGGAAGAACTAACGATGATCTCGCCACGCAACGTGCCAGTGAAACACCACGTAGACTTGATAAAGTACGCCGAAAAGCTCGACGACCACGATGCTCCCTTCGACCAATATATTTAGGAAGGCGAGTGATACCGTAGGGAGAAACAGCTTAGGACGCTGACGAGTTTTTCGACTTGTTTGCATGTGAATACCAACAATTGAAACCCAGATAAGGGCTGAATTGAAACATTGTACTACGTAGTAATTGCAATGCATGCGCTCGCTTGCCTGGCTAGATGCAGATCTCATGGTTGGAACTGCTTACTCCAGCTCTTTGATTTGTTGCGAGCTCCTCTACAGTAGCCGTGGGTAATCTCGATGATTGGTCACCCCAGAAATTCAGAGAAATTCAGTGTTGAACTGCTGAAAAAGTATCATGACTGTATGGTTCGTATCACTGAAGATGCTCAGGTCGATGCAAACTAGACTTGAAGCAATGCGAAGCCACAAAGTTCATCGGCTTCAACTCTGTCTTTCAATCTTAACCCACTGACATGACTCCTACGTGTTCTTCTATGGTATGCGGCTGGCAACGTGCATCTCCATTTACTGAGGGTCGCTAGTTGAGCCGTCAGCCATGATTGATTGAAGTGCTTGACTGGATGCCGTCGTGAGCGGCGTGTCACCGTCCAGGTCTTCAATGTCCACTAGTGCACCGTGCTTTACCTGTGTCAAGCAATGCCGTGTTAGACCTTTACAAAGTGGCGGTACTGTCAAGTAAACAATTTTACCAGCAACTGCGCCATCTCCTCATGCTCACAACTGGCCGCGTAGTGTAGGGGCGTCATACCGTCGGCATCCTGTTTACAAGACACGGCAACATGTTTTGTCAAATACAGTTAGGTCAACACCGCTCGTAGATCGAATCGCACAGGTTCATCTTGCTTACCTGTACATTAGGAGACGCCTTACGACGCAGCAGTTCCTCCACCACCGTCATTTGGTCACGATCAACAGCCCAGTGCATCATGGTTCGACCTTCAGGATCCTATGAAGCAAGAATTTATCCCATTTAGTTACAGCGAACAAACAAATAATAATATCACGGCTATATCGTTGGTATTCAGCTCAGTAATTGAGTTTTGGAATATTGCTTACCTGAGCATTGATGTCTTCACCATGGTCGAGAGCTTCTACAAGCTTGTCCAGATCTCCTGTGCTTGCGTAGTGGAAAACGTCATCCTTTACCTTCCACTCCTCTGTGGACCTAGCAACCAACCAAATAAATCCTTATTACTACCACGCATGCAAGTAATACACTCCATCAACATATACACAGCAATAACACGTACATATCCACCTTGGGCATGCTAACCGCTCCAGCCATCGACATCGACACGTGCTCACTCGTCGCCGGTGATGAACCAGAGGATGAGCGCCATCTCTTCGGACCACGCACATCGAACTCCTCAAACAGATCCTGCACCCATTCCACGTACTGCTTCTTGGCCACATCAATACTCATATCACCCAGCGCCTTCCAGCTCTCCCTGCAGAACCATACAAGGTCCATCCACATCAGCGTCGGCTAACTAGCCAACACTCAATAAGACGTACCACTTGGCCGAGCCCACCATATCCATCGCAGACGGCTTGTCCACACTACACTTGCCAAAATGTGCTTGCTTGTAGAACGCATAGAGCGTCAGTTTCTGCCGTGAAATGCAACAACATCACTGTCAGCAGTCGCACCAAGTGCCTCCTTATCCTTGTCACTCATCCACCTGCTCATTGGTCAGTTTGTTGTTGCCCCGTGCAGCAATAAAGTCCACAGCCACTTGAAACTTGGCGTCTAGTTCGCTCATTCCATGCTGCAACGGCAGATAACTCAGTCGCAGCCAATGAAGGGCGGAACAAAAGGATAACTACCTTATCCATGTATTCGTCCAGCGAGCAACTGCCTGCCGAGTTCTCGTGCGTCACCTTCTTGTAGAAGAAGATGCGGTGAAGCAGCAGCGGCACTACCACGGCTCCTGCCGCCGCACAGGCCACGCCCACCCACGTCATTTCCGTCAGCTCGTCCGCCATACTTGCGCTTCAGTTTTCTGCTTTATATTAATGCATCACCTAGATACGCTACGATGATTCGTCATAATAGAATCCATTTTCGACTAATGATATTGATACTTACTTACACACAAGCTGATTCGTCAATACTGTTGTGTATTTTGACCAATACAAGATGCTCATCCACTTCAACCACTTCAATCGAAAAAACATTGTTTTTCTCAATCGAAAAAACAATGTTTTTTTGTTTCCGTCAAGTCGCAGTTTGTAGTGGCTGCCTCAGCCAATGTCTCTGCATCATGTCATTTGAGAATTTGCTCTGCAGTGAAGAAGAGAATTTTCAAGATGGAGTCCAAGAAAGTCGACATCCTCGCTGGAGGAATCATGCACGAGCTGTTTCGTCGAGGCCTGCCGAACGACCGCAACATGCTGTCTGCCAGTGCGTTGGTGTCACCTGCTCACCATCACTTGGTGGTGAAGGCCCACGAAGACTTTCTCAAGGCTGGAGCGACGATGATTGTGACCAACAACTACTACGTGACTCCAGGCGTGGGCTTCACTCCAGACGAGGTACACGAGTACTCACAGACAGCGGGTACGCTGGCAGCTGACGCTCGTGCGAGCGTCAATCGAGAAGACCGTGCTCAAATCTGCGGGTCGCTGCCGCCACTCATGCACAGCTATCGGTCGGACCGCACTATCGAGCGCCAACAGGGGTTGGACATGTACTTGCTGATTGGCGAGGCTCTACTCCCGTCGGTCGATGTGTTTCTAGCGGAGACCATGTCATCCCTCGCCGAAGCCAAGCTTGCGTTTGAAGGAGTACAGCCACTGCAAAAGCAAGTGATGGTGTCATTCGCGCTGAACAGCACCGGTCAGTTGCGTAGCGGCGAGGGAGTGGTTGAGAGCGTGAAGAGTCTGATCGAGTTCTGCACGTGTCGTATGGAGACTTTTCCTGGTGAAGCGGAAAGCAAGACCAATCTCTTGTGTGGCATCTTGTTCAACTGTTCGCAACCAGAAGATATTTCCAAGGCATTGAACCAGATGAAGGAGGACACAGACTTAATGGACAATCTGAAGAAGCACGATATTCGTATCGGCGGCTACGGTGATCACATATCGCCGAATTCCAAGGCTGGTGTCATGGAGGAATCGCTCGTGCCTGGTGCGCTCCAGTCCGTTATGGACATGGAGATCTACAGCAAGTTCACCATGCGCTGGATCGACGACGGCGCTAGCATTATCGGTGGATGCTGCGGCATTCCGCCTGAGTACCTGCAGCGCATCTCTGAGATCAAGTCGATGCAAGTTGGCTAGCAACACGTAGGAAAAGCACGCAGCTACATGTACCAGTAGCTCGATTCATTGAAAACCACTTCAACATCCCGAAAAAACACTCAATAACATAAAAACAAAATAAAAACAAAAGTTTCATGTGTTTTTTCGTTTTTTCAGAACAAGTCGTATGTGGCATCGACTGCACTTCGATCCATGACTATGACAGCACGGAAGACACCACGCGTGATGTTGTTAGACGGCGGCACCGGTGAGGAATTATTTGCACGTGGTTTACCCGACGACCGCCGCATTTGGTCCGCCACTGCACTTGTGCACGAGGGATATCACAAACTGCTACGGGAGGTGCACACATCGTTCCTAGAAGCAGGCGCTGATTGTATCACATGCAACAACTACGGAGTGACGCCCGGTGTGGGCTTCAGCAACGATGAGATCGTTCGGTACACAGCTGTGGCTGGTCAAGTGGCTCGAGAGGCCTGCGACCAATGGACAAAGGTGTCAAATGACACAACGAGATCGAAGCCGAGGGTCTACGGGTCGTTGCCGCCACTGCTAGAGAGCTACCGAGCTGACAAAGTACCAGAACATGATGAAGGAGTAAGGTTATATGCGGTGATCGCGAGGACACTGAAGCCTTTTGTGGATTGCTATTTGGCTGAGACGTTGTCGTCGGTTCATGAGGCCAAGATGGCACTACTCGGGGTACAACAGGCTTGGCGAGAGACAGAAGGCCATGCCACGGTTATGATATCATTTACACTTAACAGCCAAGGACGTCTTCGGAGTGGAGAGAACGTGTGTGATATGGTACACGAGCTACTTCGATTTACTGTTGGCATGTCGGAAACGGAGCTGAGGGCTATTCTCTTCAATTGCTCGCAACCAGAAGCCATCTGCAAGGCTCTTAAAGAGCTTCATGCTGATGATAATACAAGTGCAAGCTTGCGAAGTCGTGGAGTGCAGTTAGGCGCGTATGCTAACCGTCTTACAATTATTCCGGATGATTGGGCCCTCGCTCAGTCTAATGAGCCGCAGGCCATGCGCACGGACTTGACTTTGGAAAGATATGGTGAATTTGTCACGCAATGGGTGGAGCTTGGTGCTGAAATTGTAGGTGGTTGCTGTGGAATTGGCCCTGAGTACATTTCAAATGTGCACACCTTGCTGCGGGGTCAGGAACAGCGCTGAGAGAAAATATGACTCAACAAGCCGAACTCGGCATCTTTGTGGTCGTAAGAAACTGAATTTTTCTGCTATTAATCTGCCAAGAATACTAATCCCATGTCTTCACATCGAGATCAATTTTACTTCATTCCCTCGCCATGACTTCCTCGGACACCGATGCCTCCTGCCGGCTTCTTCTTCAATGACGCTAAGGGGGTGGTGTCGCCCGTCTTCATGGGGGATGATTCGAGGCTTTGACGTGGAGCACAAAGCTCTATCGTATCGTAGTCATTGCCTAGCAAAACAGCAGTTGTGAGTGAAATGCGGGTTCTCATGTTCAGCATGTCTGTCTTCAACAAAGTTTGACTCGTTATCAAGCGTGCATCATCTCTACTAGAAGCTAAGAAACAAATTGTTCACGCATACTGATCCTTGACATTCAGAAGAATTAATTACGCGTTCCATCCTGACACTACCACGAGGGTCGTGGCCCACGAACCAAGTAAATAGTTAACTACCCACCACAACAGATTCGAGGTGAGCAATAATGTCGTCGAAGCGAAAGCGGCGAGCCATCTCCAACGGCGTTTCGTCATCGTAGAGTGCCGCATGCGCCTCAGCATCAGCTCCAGCTTGCACCAGCACTTTCACGAGGTCTAAACGGTGCTTCTCCACAGCCTTGTGCAATGGGGTCATCGTCGTTCGAGCGCAAACTGCGTTGACTTGCTCTGCACTTGCATTTCGAAGCATCTTTTCCAGATACTGCACGCATGTCTCCTGCATCATACCGTCACTTTTCTCGATAACCTCGTGCAGATTTAGCACCGTCGCGCTGTCACTCTCGTTGCTGTCAACTTGCAGTACTGCCAACTCACGTGCGAAGAAGCTCCGATATCTCTCCAACAACAGCTGCTCCTCAAACGTATACGCTCTCTCCGGATTCACATCTAAATCTTCTGCTTGCATCGATTGCATCGCCAACGCGTACGTAACATCATGCCCAACGAAATGCGCAAACTGTCCACTATCTGGGTCGAACAAGCTTGAGCCCGTAACATCATACCGTCGGCCTTGAAACGTAATCGTCTTTAGATCCTTCACATCCCCTGCTCTGCGAGACACCACTTTGTTCGCCGTCTTCGCTCCGAATCCCAACGGGCATTTGGCACCGGAATTCACATCGGAATCCAGCGGCAGCAGCTCCGCTCTCAACGCATCCCACTTGGCACCGACGTAGCGGTCGCTAAGCTGCGCCACCACATCGTAGCGCGTGTGAAAGCGCACAAACCACTCTTGGACCAGCTCATAACGGCGCTTCGCTGTCTCACTAACACCTTGCAGTGCGTCCAACGGACACTCGAGGTCCAAGTAGCTAGCCACCGCTTCCGCGTCGTCCGCAGCGTCCGGTTCCAATCCCAGCTGCAGCAATAAGTACGTGACGTCATGGCCCACCCAGGAGCTGTATACTCCAGCTTGTCTACCATCAAAGAACGGGTCTCCAGCCACATCGAATACTGTGCCACACAGCGCCACCCATTGCCCAGAAATCTGCAGCTCTGCAAGCCCCACACGCGGCGCAGCTGCCAGTCGCAGCGCTGCGAAACTCTTGGGTCTTCCATAGCGTCGACGACCCACTACCTTGCTGCAATAATAACCGCAGACTGCGAGCGCGGCGCCTATCGCCAGCGACAGCAGCAAACGATCCGAGCTACTCGTCATTTGTTGACAAAACTGAACTGGCCGTTAAGTTCGCTTCAACTTCCCACTAAGTACGTTTCAGACAAAAGTGCGCAATTAGTTTGACGCGGCCAATGCATCGAGTTGCTGCTGCATGTTCGCCATGAGCCTCTGAGAGGCTTCGAACTGGTCCTGCATCTCCTGCAAGGCGCGCACCAAGTGAGGGACGAGACCGACGTAGTTGAGCGCCTTCCATCCGTCGCCGTCCTCCTGCACCAAGTCCGGTAGAAGCTCCTCTACTTCGTCAGCGAGGAAACCCGGGAAGACGCCAGTGGGGAAGTTACGGGACGGAAAATCTTCACGTCTCCACTCATATGTCACCTAGCAACACAAGAGGGTTAGTACGTGAGAGATGAAGAACACATAAGCTACGTACCGGACGGAGCCTCCTGATGATCTCTTGGGATGACTCTACGGCCAGGATCGCAGTTTTTAGACGCCGATCGGAAGGATTCGCTTGCACGATGCCGTAAATGGTTCCAGAACAGTAGAGATCCTTCCCGATACTCGCACCACCAGTTACGACGAGAGCACCAGCGCCATTTGAAGATTGGGTGGCGCTGGATACAACGACATCGCCCGCTGAGACTGTGAAACCAGTGTCTACAACAGTAACTCCACCCTTAATGTTCAGACCACCACCAGAAATTGTCACTCCATCCGTCACGACTTCGAGTCCTCCATCAGTAACTTTAACACCACCAGAGACGGTTGCTCCGTCGGTCGTTATGGTGAGTCCAATATCTACGACTTGTAGACCGCCTGTGATAGAGGCGCCACCAGCAGTGACGGTGAGTCCGTGGTCTACGACTTCGAGTCCGCCAGTGATCGAGGCTCCAGCACCGAGGACTTTGAGACCGCCTGTGATTGACGCTCCATCAGCGGTGACGGTGAGTCCGTGGTCTACGACTTGTAGGCCGTCTACGACTTGTATGCCGCCAGTGACCGTGATTCCGGTGTCCAAGACTTTGACGCCTCCGTTGATTGACGCTCCGCCTGTTGTCACCTTTAACCCTCCTCCTGTGACAGTAACACCCGAACCTGAAACTGTGATCCCTCCACCTGTGATAGTAGCTCCGTTACCAGCTACGGTAAGACCTTGACCTGAGATTGTAGCTCCCTGGTTGACAACATTTAGGCCGCCAGTGACGGTGGCCCCGGTGTCCAATACTTTGACGCCTCCATTGACAGAAACACCACCTAAGGTGACAGCGAGTCCGGTGTCAACAACTTCAAGTCCGCCTGTGATTGAAGCGCCGCCTAAGGTGACAGTGATTCCGGTGTCTACGACTTCGAGTCCGCCAGTGACCGTGATTCCGGTGTCTACAACTTTGAGGCCGCCAGCAGTAACGGTAGCACCACCATTCGTGATAGTTAACCCTCCTGCAGTGACTGAAACACCACCACCAATAACTTTCAGACCTCCAGCGGTGATTGTCGCACCACCAGTATTAACTTTCAGACCTCCTGTTGCGACGGTGGTGAGACCCGATGCAGCCACCGTGAACACGGACGTACTACCTACCGTGCTATCGATGAACTTGTAGAGGTTGTCGGATGATGTTGAACTCATTGCTAGTAGCGCGCCACTGAACCCTGAGGTGGCCTTATTCTCGAGCGTGAGCGTACTGGTCGTACCCACACTACTGTCGGAAATACTTGCACCACCACTGCCTTGACCCTCAATCGTGGTGAGACCCGATGCAGCCACCGTGAACACGGACGTACTACCTACCGTGCTATCGATGAACTTGTAGAGGTTGTCGGATGATGTTGAACTCATTGCTAGTAGCGCGCCACTGAACCCTGAGGTGGCCTTATTCTCGAGCGTGAGCGTACTGGTCGTACCCACACTACTGTCGGAAATACTTGCACCACCACTGCCTTGACCCTCAATCGTGGTGAGACCCGATGCGTCAACTTTGAAGATTGATGTTGATAACGCTCCTACCGTTGCTTCAATCAGATAATGCATGCTTGTTGAAGGAGCTATTGTTGATTTGGAGTCGATGTGCAAAACCCTTGCATTGTTCGAGAATGAGGTAGATGTGGCTTCCACAGTGAGGATGTCTGCTGTCGATGAAAGGGATGCAATAACCCCACCACCGTCTGTAACTGTTATTCCGCCAGCATCAATAATTTCTCCTCCGGTCATTATGTGTAATCCACCGGATTCGATGGTTTGGCCACCAGTTTTGACATAGAGACCTCCAGCTTTTATGGTAGTCCCCCCAGCAGTAACGTAAAGCCCCCCTTGCGAAATTGTCGTCCTTCCTGTATTGGCAATTGTGACCAGGTCGACGGCAGCATTAGAGCCCACTTTTGTGGTCACCTTCAGCATGTTGTGAGCGACACTAGAAAACGTCTTAATCGCTACTGCTTCGCCAGCAAAATTCGTGTTCGTAGCGCTCACAATAAGCGCGGAAGAAGAAGAGTCAGAGTTAGTGATTTGGCCCCCTCCCAAACCATTCACGATAAGGCCACCGTTAGCAATTGTGGTTTTTCCTGATGCTTCCACAGTGAACGCTGACACACCATTTGCAGTGGCCTCGATTAGTACGAAATCCAACGCCCCAGGAAACAAACTGCCTCGTGAAGTAGTCAACTTAAGGAGCGAACTGCTAAAAGTACCATACGAATTCGTGACAGTGAGACTGGGTCCATCCAAAGTATGTGAAATTGTTCCTCCTCCCGTTACAACATAAAGACCACCAGTGTAAATTGTCGTCAGACCGTCTCCACGAATCTCAACGACGGTTGTCGTATCTCCAGTCATTGCTTCCAACAATTTAAATGAGCTATGGGATGGTCTGGTTGATCGGACCTTTAGCGCAGTCCCCGTAAAAGTAGTGTGAGTGTTGGCAATATCAGCAGCAGTTGATGTCTGCGCGACAGTAGTTATCGTCAATGAACCAGTTGAGATCTCCATATTTCCATTCAGCAGCTTAGTATCGCCGACGCCATTCATTGTCAAAATCGGTAGCGTAGAAGACTCAATCTTCATGAAGTAGAAATCTGCCTGGGAACCTTTGGCGGTTTTCAGGTGAAGAACGGTTCCGATATACGTAAGTCCCATGGGATTAATGATAAACCCGTCATTGTCATCGAGAGAGTCGGGAACGTTAGATGGTTGGTTGCAGTCCAGCCCCTTGAAGTCTGCATAACAAACACATTGGCCCGTAGTAAAATCGCAAAGACCACGGCTGGAACAGTACACGTGTTCTGAAAGAGAGTAAATACATGAACAAATAGGCCTTTAGCCTTCATAACACAGAAATGGAGTGGTAATATGCTTACCGATTACGTTAGCGGCCGTGACGTCAGTGATCGCACAAGTTGGAGAATTAAGACTTGTTACTTTGCTTAGATCACATGTGAAGCTTGACAAAGGAGGGTTACCCGAATGGTACAACAAATTATTCTCGCCTCCCAAGTGTACCCACTCCTTGAAAATCACTGTGTAGACAGCTCCATTGGTCACCGGATCCACATTGGTGATTGTGCAGGTAGCTGTTAAGACGGTGCGCATGCCCTGGAATGCTTCTGCGCATGCTTGTTCATGAGCCAAATCTGCTATTGCATCAGCACTCAATGTTGCCACGTCACCCAGAAAGTTAATACGAACGGACCCTGTAAGTGCAGTAGATGATGCCCCGACTTCAATTTGAATAGTTCGATACCCTTGACCTGTCGTGAGTGGATCATCGTTCTTTGCGCACATAACTGTAAACATGTCGTGCAAAGTTAGATTATACCAAGTAAAGACTCTTTGAATGCGAGCATAGCTTACACTGAGAGCAGTCCGGTCCCGTATAGCCCATATCACACATGCAGTTTGACATGCTATCTTTCTCCCAATTGGAGTAGATTGGTCCGACGCCATCTCCTCCTACACAAGGCAGAGAATCTGGGCCATATTGCAGTGCTAAAGTTGCTGACGAATAGCAGAGTCCATGTCCAGAGCAGTCCGACGGACATCGCACTACGTAAAACATACAGAATTATTAGTGACAAGCAACAAATTCATCGAGGACTAACGTACACCGTTGACAGGCAGCTCCCGTATATCCATTGAAGCACGTGCACTCGCCCTAGTGTTGCAGGCAGGGTGAACGTCTAATATCTCTGATAGTTAACACTCCACTCTAGTACCTTAGAGTAGTCGCACACTCCACGATTCGAGCATTCGGCCAGTGCGTGCGCCACATTCGCCGTCATCGCTTTGTCCGTCCACGCCACCCCAGTCGGACATTTCCGCATAGAACAGTCGGGTGCTAATGCCCAGTCGGAGTCACACGTGCATTGACTGCAACAAGAGATTCATCCATAAACATCTTCGCTTCCCAATTAATTCGAACACCAACGTACTTGGATGAGCCACATCGTCCGTGACCGGAGCACGAATTCGCACACGCAGCATCCGTCACCTCGATAATTGCCACACACAGTAAAAGCACTAACAGCTCATATCTCCCTCTCATAATACTCGTGTTTATTGAAATGACGAGATCTTTCCAAGTGACGGTGGAGGACGTCCGACATCGGATACGTCGCTTCACGGTAACAATTCTCTGAAATTTATTTCAGAGCTATCTCACTCCATCTCTGATTTTCTTCTTTTGCCTAATCCTTTTGAAAGTGTTATCGTTGTTAGATCATATTTGACAGGTTCTCTTACAAAACCAAGTGAAACGAGTACCTTGAAGTCGATAAAAATGATACCCTGTCTAAAGCATAAATTTCACGCGATGTAACTTGTGTCGGCCACGGGTAACATCCAAAATAAATTACACTGCAATTTATTGTTTTGCTCGAACTGAAGTTGCCGACATCGTCTGA
>PCFV01000522.1:0-23325 GCA_002812785.1 Phytophthora litchii | reverse complement strand
ATACAGGGTTACCATTAGCCCCTGGGTGCAATGGAAAGCCTTATATTTTAATACGTGTATTCCTACATCACCGCTTTTCGTAAACGAAATCCACCATAATCCCATTGGCACATCCCACCGCCTTTATTGCGTAATGCAATCTCGCGAAAACCTGTGAACTGTCATGAATTCCTCCTCATTCTGCAATTGTAGACGTCAGGATAAGACTATGAACCTTCTCGAGACTGTACACGACGATTTCTCGACAGTGGAGGAAGCAATCGCCTTCATCGACGCATTCGACAATACTTTAAGCGATAGCAACGATGACAACAATATCAGTTCCCCTACATCCAGCACATTTTCGGACTCGGGAGCGGTGTACCCCGTCAGAGTGTCTAGTTCCAAGCGAAAAAAGCCGCCAGGCTACTCAAGCCGAGTGCAACAACGCAAGAAAGCTGGGCTTTACGAGTTGCGTGCCCATGTTCGAGATCTAGAGCAACAGCTTACGCAGCTGAAGAAGCAGAAATCCAGTTTGAACATTAGTCAAAGGAACGTCAATAACCCAAATCGAACAGTTTTACCATCCAAGTGGGAAAAGCTCGTTGCGATTAAACTTGCTGAACGACAACGCTCTGAAGGAATCAATCGTAAACTCAAAGCGATTCTAGCGCATCAAGCGAATCTCGACAAAAATTTGCGGCGTGTTTTGCAGAAACGCACGTTACTTCAGGGCATTGACTTTGTCTTTGGTAATGAACCATCGTTTAAAAACACTTTTGCTACTCTTAAGAGCAGCAAATCGATCATGGACCGATTGGCGCGAGAGGTGGAGAAGCTTTACTCGGACTCGAGCTCAATTTTCAAAGAGGAATCATCGCCAGCTATCAGCTCGACAATGCAAACTATAAATGACATCAAACGCGGGGAAATTGTGGAAGGACTTTCAACAACGCCTATGATTTGTTCTATGAAGGATGCTGCTGATATTTGCTGGGAATATTTGAGTATCCCTCGCCCAAGCCCCGAGAAGTGGACGCGATGCGTAAGTTGTTGGCGTACAAGCTATTTATTTAAAATTTGAATTCGTGTCGCTAACATTTTGGTTGCTGTAACTCACCAGATGGAGGGCAGTCGTGCGAAAAGAACTGGATCCTATCTTTACACGGCGAATCGTCTCCTAGGAAAGTGGAAGGTGTGCAGTACGTTCGGAAGTTCGATGAACCTGATCGAGTTGTGATCGTCAAGGCAGAGTTTGCAAATGTTATTGGCGAAGGGTTTCATTTTCGAAGTCAGAGCTGGATCATTATTACGCGCTCGGATACCAATCCGATCGCATCACTTGTAAGAGCATGTGAGCAGATATATCAAGAGCGAGAAGCAGCAACCGATATGTCTAGGCAATTGGATGCTGACTATTTACAGACAGAAGTTCTAAGGGATTTGAGCTGGAACTTGCGGGATCAAATGACCCACATGCAAGATACTCTCATCGAAAAGATGGAATATTTTGGGGAGGTATTCCACGTTGATGATATTTGAAAGTAGAAGTCTACTATTTTGGTAAACTACTTCGTTGTTTATTACAGTATCAACCAAGAATTACCGCTGAAAAGACGAAAGTATGTGCTAACGCCTTTGAAACAGCTAGCTACTATCATCAATACTTGCAAAATGTACTCACATTCAAGATTTTACGCCTTTGCTCAAAACATCTTGTATTTTACCTGAAGGTAGACATGAACAACTCGCAACAAGACACAAACTAAATGCATCGCCAACGTGAAGATCGTGATACCAATTACCTCATGAATCACTCAGTAGTCATAATGAACAACGTGTAGAATGTAATGTATACAACAAATACACCATGACCAATACTCGTCTGCCATGTGAGGTATTATCGCCAAATTATTTTAATTATTTTTAAAAGAGAAATATATGTATGGACATTCCACACTGAGGAATGTCTGATGAGCGTCATCATGACAGTGATTGCAGCGGCGTTGCAGCACACCGACAATACCAGCCGACATTTGGATAATATACGGACGACCAACACATCACTATTCCGTTCACTGTATTGTCATTTCACAAATACACAGTTTACTGTGCGGATGCCGCATCAACAATCGGCCTCGTAATCAAGACCAATAATCATTGCTGCAGAACTGGTTGGCGCTGCATGGAATAATAACCTCAGTTCTCAATTTACTTTCAAAGTAATTGCCACAGATGAAGCACGTCATGTGCATGCATTCCGTACTGCTGCTATTGATGATGGTTGTCATTGCACCACTCGTATGTGTAAAAGCTGCACCGCTGCTGGTGAATCAAGACCATGTAAACCCTGTTGCCCTAGAGTTGAACGACATTTCGTCCAAAATATTCGACATCACGGGTAAAGACGACGAAGAGAGGGGAATGTCTGTTTCCAAGGTCGAGAAAGTGAAACGCTGGATTATGTCAAACAAAGTGTCTTCGAAAGCACTCCAGCGTTGGATAAACAATAAAAAGCCCGCAGAAGATGCCTTTATGCGCCTCCATCTTGACGAAACAGGAGAAAAGCTTTTTCAAAACCCTCCGTTCGAAACGTGGATTCATTACGTCAATACCTTCAACGCAAAATATCCAAAAAAGGCTAAACCTCCGATTACGATGCTAACGGTCGAATACGGCGACAAAACGCTAGCCGCAATGATTGCGATGGCCAAGAATGTCGAACGTACAGCGGACATCGCGGCGAATTTGGAAAGAGCGCAAATTCAGCAATGGCTGTCAAATCGAAAATCTGTGGATGATGTCTTCACATCATTGGGACTTCATGTGGCTGGGGATAAACTAATGGAAAACCCAATGTTGAAGACTTGGGTCCAGTACATGAAAATGTTTAATAAGGAGCATCCCAGACAGCAAACAAGTTTGATGGAGACTTTCAAAAAGCACTACAGCAACATTGATCTGGTTAGTATTGTCGATGCAGGCAAACGCGTTACTGGATTGGCAACTACCGCTAAACTCATGCAGGTCGAACTGAACCAGTTTCGGTTGAAAACTAAGGAAACACCTGATAATATCTTCAAACTTTAAAAGCTTGATACGACAGGCGACCAATTGCTTCAGACGCCTGTGATGAGCACGTGGGTGAAGTATGTGAAAGATTTCAACGCGCAGTATCAGAAAGATCATCTTATGATCTGGACATTACGCGATTATTACAGTGATGTCAACCTCATGCATATGATTATTGCTGCGATGGAAGTACCTGAAACAAAAATTATTGGCATCAAATTGCAGAGTGAGCTTATGCACCAGTGGCTGAAGAGCAACAAGTTACCGAATGATGTATTCAGGCTTCTGGGTTTGAATCGGGCAGGGGATGCGCTCCTTGTGAATCCATTTTTCAATGGATGGATCAAGTTTATCTTCCTAATATGTTCCTGAAAAAGCACGCTGAAGAATTATCACTGTTTGGAGTGCTAAGGTCGTATTACAGTGACGAAGCACTGGGCCGCATGATTGATGCAGCTATCAAGGCTCCGAGTACGGTGAGCATTGTTGAACGAATTCAACTTGAACGGGCAAGAGGTATATTGAGCTATCGCTCAACTCTTAGCAAACAAAAATAATGCTATTAGTACTCTTCAGTACCCCGTTTGCTGAAAACAGAATGAAACAACTTTTATATTCTAAATCGTCTCAATGAACATCATTTCTGTGAGAGAGTTCAGACAAGTCTATTTTACCTTTTATGGTGTGCAAGATGTCTGGAGTGTCCGTAGCCAGGTTAGCAACGCCGGTTTCCTTTCCGGACCCGGTGGTTGTACGTGTCACCGCCAGTGGCGATGGCTTTGCAGATTCCCGAATCAACAAGTCAGAGTAACTTTGTTCCTTGTACCTTTGTGTGTGGCTGTCGTCGTTCTCGTTTGGCTATAGCTCATAGGTGCCATTTCCTGTGTTCCAGAATTCCGTCTTACTTTCTGCTATCGTGATCGGTTCGTTTTGGTAGACAACTCGATCCCTGTGGAACCAAAACACCGTGTTGCATTTGGAGCATAAGACCCACCAAGTCTGTTTCCACTCCACTTATAATAATGTTACGTCGTCCTCAAATGCTGTCCACAGTCATCTGCGAATTGTCCTTGACATAGGAGGAGGCTTTCTCGAGGCACAATTCCCCTTATAGTTTTTGAACGAAGCTGTGCGTTTGACCAATGATTAATGAGTAGGCGACAACATTCTTGCGTTTGGACACTCCCACAGTATGTGCGCTAGGGCTTCCTTTTGTCCTGAATATCTCTCCGACTTGCGACCACTGTCGGCCGTCAAAGTAGAGGTACTATAACTACCACTAGAGAACTAGAAAGGAGAGCCCATTGATACCGCTAGCGTCTATCTGCACAAGCTAGGCTCTGCATAATGTTTATCCGTTTTCACTATTTGTGGTAATACCATGCCCAAAACATCATTTCTGTTGATAATGTTGGTAAGATGCTAGTATCTTTGGATTGCGTCTCTACTTCCGATAGCATCATCGATGAGTTCATCGCCCGTCAAAAGTATCACTAAAATTGACTATACACTTCGATGTAGTAGTAACTTTGGCTCTATGCAATCATGCCAATGAGTATCGACTGGAATCCTCGGTCATTCGGATATCTGCCATCAAGATCACAAGACACTCTCTCTGCATTAGCACAATGTCATCTACAAACATTGTGTACCGATTTGGAGAACGTACATCGTACAAGACCATCACGAAAATCACCGAATCCCAGCCGACCGTCCGTGATCATGAAATTCTCATCGAAGTTCGTGGTGTAGCTCTAAATTATCGTGACCTCGCCATTTCCAAATCTGCCTATCCCGGTATCGTGACGGAGCATGTCGTCCCATGCTCGGACGGTGCTGGAGTCGTGACTGCAATTGGTGCAGCGGTTGAGGACATTCAAGTTGGTGACAGGGTCATCACCAATTTCGACGTTGACAACATGTACGGCCCCGTTCTGGATGGTGGTTCTCATTGGCTGGGTGGTACGCTGGACGGTATGCTACGGCAATATGCTGTAGTTCCGGCCCAAGCCGTCACGAAAATCCCGGAAGACTGTAACCTGAATTTCGTGCAGTTGGCCTCGCTAGTGTGCGCTGGGGTAACTGCATGGAACGCACTATATGGTCTCACTGCTCTACTTCCTGGTCAAACCGTTCTACTTCAGGGAACGGGTGGAGTCTCCATCTTCGCTCTGCAACTGGCCAAAGCTGCTGGGGCTACTACCATCATCACTTCTTCGTCGGATGAAAAACTAAAATTCGTGAAAGACGTTTTCAGTGCAGACTACACCATCAACTACCGGACGACATCGAACTGGGCAACGGAGGCGAAACGAATTACAAAAGGAAAAGGTGTCGACTTTGTCATTGAGACTGGGGGCTCTGGCACTATTGCTCAGAGCATCGATGCTGTGGTGCCGGGTGGACAGATTAGCGTGATTGGATTTCTGTCAAAGGCTAAACAAGAAGATATGCCTGACGTTGCGATGTTAGCACTGGGCAAGGGCTGCGTCATTCGTGGAGTCCAAATTGGCAGTAAACAACTCACCGAGGAATTGGTGCGTGTCGTAGCATTCAACCTTACATTTACAAGACGTTTGACTTTGACGACGAAGGTGTCCAGGCCGCGTTTAGCTGCCTGGATGCTGCCGGTAAGATCGGTAAGATCGGAATCGTTGTCAAACCAGAGAAATAATGCGGCAAGTCAACTTTTCTGGTGTCGAAGCAGTGATTCATAGCTAACGTTCAATTCGAATTCTTGAGCTTTCAGCTGTTGTAGAAATTTCCTCGAGCACGATTACGGGGCCTTGGACGATTATGCAGTGTGTTTGCATGTTCATTGATAAAATTTGGAGCAAATTTGACGGAGTAATGTAGTACGTAATGCTCACGCACGACTCAACTATCCGCTAGTCATTTTCAATTTTCGTGTCCTGGCTCAATATGGACTTCTTGGAAGAAGTAGACATTGATTCGTTGTCGGAGGCGATTGACTTTGTCGAAAATTTTGAGGCCAAGGAAGGAGGATTCATCGACCTTAATACTACTAACCAAGGTCAACTTGAATATGTTGGTTCAAGTAACAGTTTACCTGTCAGAACACAAAGCAAGCTTTCATCGTCACAGCAAACAAACACACCTTCAAATTCTTCACCAACCAAGAAAAAGCGGAAATGTGAACAAGGTTACTCCACGAAGTTGCTGCGTCGCAAAAAGGCTGAGCTGCATCAGCTACGAAAGGAGGAGCAGAACTTACGGGCCTGGTTGGATCAGCTGAAAAATGTCATGAAAGACACAAAACTTTCGAGTGAACATGAGGAACCGAGCAAACAAGAGAACACAAAGCGAAAGGAGTGGATGGCGAAAGCGCTGGATGAATTCCAAAGGCGACGTCGGGCTGAAGCTGTAAACCGCAAGTTGAAGGCCATCCAGGCGGATCAAGTCAAAATTCATGAATCCTTGTTGGAGATTATTCAACACGGGCCGGCACTAAAGGTAAGTGAGTGTGCATATAAGGCAATTGCATCTTCTAACTTGCCGCGAATTTTCTCAACCAGGATAAATTGTTCGTATTTGGCGATCCTCTCACCCCTCGCCGCTCGTTTACAATCTACGAAACACACGAAAGCACATCGATCATCGGTGAGCTGAAAGGTGAAACGAAATCGCTCTTTCAGCACCTCAAAGGACTAGCTCCTCAGCAGAAATCGAATCAATTCGCGAGTTCTCTGGAGACGAAAAGTGACTCGCAGCACGGCAAAATGTTTGAGAGCTCGACAACTTCGTTTGTGTCATGCTCGATGAAATCTGCATCCGACACTCTGTGGATCGAGTATTCTACTCCTCGCAAGGTCGAGAACAAATCGTATCGCTACGTAAGTACATCTCCCTGAGTATCGAGCGTTCAATATTTAACCGTTGTTGTTGTTTCCTACGAACAGATGAATTCGGTGGATAAAAACTCGGTGAGGAAGAGTTTTGATCTGCTACTGCATTCTCGGTGTGGCCGCATGCCGATCAACGGGTTGATGTTCGCGCAGAAGTTTGAAGAGACCGAACAAGTAACGATGGTTCGAGCGTACATGGTGATTCTCCCCACTGCAGGACTTCACATTCGATACAACCACTGGACGATTGTTACGCCTTCGAGCCACGGTTGCTTCGTCCGATTTTTCGTTCAGCTTTACACAGAAAGCGAGAAAGGCTTTAATGCGGTGCCTGCAGATGTTGAATACGTACACGAGGCAGCTCTCTTAGCGTAGAGCATGAAAATGCATTTTTACTCCAAGAAATTGCTAGATATGCTTGCAGACAAAGCACTAGACCTCATTAAGATCTAGATACTGAAGTGTTATTCGGCAGGAATCTGTCCAATGATGAAAATGAAAGTACTGCTCTGTAATGTGGTGAGTAGCAACGAAATGTTGCTATGACACCTATAGTTGAATCAACCCCCCACTTGTTGCAAAATGGTTTAACGTCCAGATTTTCAATTCTCTTTTACTTTCAGGAGCACAAAGATTATTCGTGGTTTACTAGAACGTAAATTGCAGGACTCCATGACAAACCAGCGATAGGATCACTGTCAGCTCACGGACGTAAGACACAAAGGAACTAACAAGCGACAGCGGTGTCGTGACATCGCCCCAGCATGCAAACAAGGCAACCTCGTCAAGCCATCAGGACTGTGATCACCCAAGCACCTGCTTTCCAAGACTGTAAACTCTCCAAAGAGCCAGGAATTCTACCGGCTCAAATAACGTCCGTCCGCATCGTCGTGTCGAGGCAAGATGAGCCTCTCGCTAGTCTGTGGACTAAGATCCACTCGTGTCAACTGCAACGCAACGAAGGTGACGAACTTTACCACTTCGTCCATTCGTGCGTGTCAGTCCACACCGGAAGAACAAACTCGATTAAAGATACCAACTGCACCATTACGTTGCAAAATTGTCAAGTTTTACTTTACTTCATCCATACTTTATCTGTAGGGCCAAAACTTTGGTCGAGTCCGTGAAATCGGCAAACTCGTTTCTATCGGGTTGGCTGAGCTTTGACCGCTCGAATGTTAAAGGCGCCGCATGCGCCGTCGAGTCGGAGGCATTTGCTCTGCCGAGGAGCCGTCGGGCTCGTACGTGTTTCATCATAGTGGACATCACAAGTCACTCACTTGTACACTCAGTCACTCCCTAGGCGGCAGTGACACCCGTAGGCTTGGGAGTGGGCGTCGTGGCGGCCGAGACACTTGACGTCTTCATGGGGCCACGCTTGTCGCTCTTGTTGTCTGCAAAGAACTGTGCCGCATAGTCCGAGGAGCCCGAAGGAGTCACACCTGTGCCCATTCCTTCACTAGAAGTGGACGTCGGGAACCCTTGGCTCTGGAAATTATGGGCAGCAAGTCCACGAGGAGACAAGAAATCCATCTTCATGCGCTGTTGCCCATTGCCATGGACAGCAGCGGCAGCAGCCATTGCAGCCATATGGTTTCGTGGTGCATTGGCACTGTTTTGACTGTTCTGGTTGTGTTCGAAAACATTGCCAAGGTTTTCCAGAAGAGGTGTTGCACCTCCAAATTGGCCATTTTGATGGAAAGCCATGGGTGTGTCAGGTCCCATGAGTTTAATGTAGTCACTCATCATGTCTTCGTTGCCACTGGGAGTGCGATCCGTCAGTCTCGGCGTGGGGAAAAGACCCAGTGACAAATAGTTGCTGCCATTGCCACGTGAGACACTGGGTGGCCCACTTGACAAGAAAGTGTCAAGACCAGGTGTGCGTTGGCCACTGGAAGTTGCATTTGCACCCGAGTTGGTCATTGCCAAGACACTTGGCAACTGCGAGTTGTCAATCTGAGGAGATGGGAGACCCATCAAAAGACTGAATTCGTGGCTCCGAGGCGTCGGAAAACTGTTGCCAAGGGGCGTCCTGAGACTGAACTTGGGCATTGTCGTGGGCACATTAATCTTGAGAGGGAGACCAAAAGGGTTGGAAGCATTGGCCTGCGATTGCGGAGGCATAGGTTGACTCTGTGGCACCTGAATAGTGAGTGGATGAGGCGCGTGCTGAAGATGCTGTGGCTGATGAATCTGTTGCTGGATCTGCTGGTGGTGGAACTGTTCCTGCTTCATCTGTTGCTCCCGTTGCTGTTGTTGCCGTTTCTTGCTGCTGAGACGTCCTCCCTTTGAAATATTCAGTTCCGGCACTTCTTCTCCATGTGCGCGAAGTTCCATGGCATGCCGGAAACAAATAGAGCCAGAATGTTGCGCCGTCTTGTTGCATCCTTCCACACGACACTCGTGACCGTGCGAGTGGCGATTGCATAATCCGCCGGCACGTGCGTGTTGCATACAGCCATCCACTTTGCAACGACGTCCGCCGCCGTGTCGCACACACTTTTGGCGTGCGTGTGCCTGCTTGGAGCAGCCTTCTACGATGCAAAACCGCTTGACCACAAAGCCGCCGTGTTGCAGACAGAAGCCTCCGCCGCGTGCGTGGGCCTCGCAATTGTCTGCCTGACATTGTTTCTTGCCTCCGTGGCGCACACACAACTTACGCGCGTAGACCTGGTTCGTGCAATTCTCGACGCAGCACTGACGTCGGTTCTTGTGGAACGCGCACTTGCTCGTGCCGTCCACTGCGAGGTTGTCACAGTCGTTAAAGCGGCACTTCTTGGGCTTGCCGTCTGCTGTGAGGTTGTTGCCGTTGTGGCTGGGCGAAGCGTCGCCATCGCTGCTGTTGCTGGGAGACGCACTGGGGCTCCGCGTCTCGGCGCTCATTGCAATGTGGATGTTTGTATAGTGTTAAACCTGGCTGAGTTGCCGTCAATGCAATGCCGCGACGAAGAGGGGTGTGTGTCGAGTTGCCAGCAACTTGCGGAATGACAACCCCGCGGCCGCAGCGGCTGTCGTTCCCTCGCTCCCAGCAGGCGAAGACAGGCAAAGGGGCAGACGAGTCGGACCTCGCGCCTGTTTATGCGGGAAGCCCGGTCTCTGGACCAGTAGGTACCTCGCCTCTTTTCCGAAAATGATACGGCTGCCAGAACATGCGTGCAAAGCCCGCTTCAACTCTCGAACTGTGCATGGTGCCATAGCTGCGGACAGCAGGCTGATGATGCCTTGCGCCTGCCGTTGGGGGAGTTGGTTAGGCTGTGATGACAACGGCTTTGGCAACGGAAATGGAGACGTTGCTCCTCGCTCTCGAGGTATATGCATGCCCATCTTCGTCTTTCCAATGCAGTGGAGGTGTCGCTGCGAACACATCTTGTTGCTTGATGCGTGAAACAATTGGCTCGGTATCTTTGCGTGCCGATTACGCTTAGTCAGCAGTGTTACGCATGCGAATTGTGCGTCCAGCACCACAAGATGGCACCTCCGTCGTCAAGCACGCTGCCTATCGTCAGCACAGCGCCAGCTTTCTTCTACAGCCACCAAACAGCAGGAACGAATGCTGGTTCAAGTGCAGTTCGCGCTGCACTGTTGTCTAAAATCGCAAACAGGTTGCGGGCTTTTCGCGGCAAATTCAAATTTTAAACTCGCTGTATGTTCACGTTCTGTCCACGGAGATCGTTCCCCGAGCCACAATCGAACAATCCAGTACGTCAGTCGCCCCATCGTATAGGAGCGAGTGCGTGCGTGCGAAGCATCGGTACAGGATGAGTCTGAAGCCGCTTGCTTAATGGGCTGCAGGGCTCTTGCATCGCTCCGCGCCATCAAGATGCTGTCAGGGCTCGGAGCGCGCTCCTACCGTGCCTATTCGAGCCAACGCTCCGCTGCAGCAGCTGGTGCTGACTGCCTTTCAAAGAGAGACCGGCTGTGTAGACCGTCAACACTGCTGACTGCCTGGCATCAGAGCATCAGAGCAGTAGCATGGAGAGCACCGAGCAGGAAGCCCACGCTGCGATACGTGTGGTATCCGCAGATGATCCGAGCTCAGTCTCCTCGACAATGGCAGACTTACCAGCAACAGCAAGCATCGAGACGGCTCGCCTTTCAAAGCCAGGCAAGCCTCGACTCGTCTCCCGTGCAACAGCCAGCCATCACAGCCTGGTGGCATGGACACCGCTCCGAGCGAAGATAGGATCGTGCGCTGCGGCGAGCCAAAGCCAAGACGAGCGGGTCCGATGGCCGCCGCTGTTGCAGCGCCTTATTCGGCGCCCGCGTGTCCCATCAACGCCTTTCCCCTCGCTTGACTGACCAGCCACTTCAACGAGATCTTGCGCAAAAGTGCACCTTCACGCCAATAGAGCAGGACGCACGCAACTGTGTGAGTCTGTTGCTTTGACCCTGGTGGCTCGAGCCCCTTTCTGCGGACACTGTCTGTTTGTGTGGAATGCCAGTCAGCACCACGCTCTCTTGGCAAAATTCCAGCTCGGTGGCAATGGCCTCGCGCCATCTTGCCGTCCTCGCCACCGCGACGCAAACTCGCGCACACAGGCGGGTCGTTGCAGCCAGGACGCGCTCGCTAAAAAATCCAAAGTGTCGAATCGGTCGCTCAATTGCAACCGAGTAAAGTAGCACTCAACACCGACGAACAAGTTGCTGCAACACCGGGTCTGAAACGCCTTTCATGGCAAAGCAGCCAGGAAAGTTGCCGCCGTCTAGTGAACTGCAGCACCGCGAGTTCCCCGCGCCGTGCTGCTTCATGTCACGTGGTCCGCGCACATGACGGACAGGCTCTACTGTGTCTCCAGCGCGAGGCGACGACACCTGATCTCGCTCCATCAAGATGACCTCGACGAGAAAGTTGCTGGTGGGCACGCCTCGTCCGCCGAAAAAAGTCATTGTATTCGTGTGGTCCAGTGAACTCAGCTCCATCCGCCTCCATGAAGGAGGTCTCCGACCACATGCGCATGGGGCTGTCCTCGTCGTCGTGAGCTCATTTCAACCTGCCTTGTTCTTTCGACTTTTCGTCGCATTTCCACTGTTACAATGCAACTTTGTTTGTCATGTGCTGTCTTTCAGATGGCAACAACTTTTGCTTAGAAATTTGCCATGTCAGTTATTGTCTGTCAAAGTCGATTGGGACGGGATTTCTTTTTCAAGCGAAAAGGATCTGATAATGGCAGATTTGCTTGTGTCGTAGTAAAGCAGTATCGCAAAATGGTTAGCTTGTGGCTCGTGGTCGTGGTGTTTGGGCTGCAAGATGCAATTTCTGCGCAAAACAATGATACACTGTCGGGTTGCGAGGTGTGTGCCAGAACTGGTGACTGTTCTCGAGCTTATCGTGGTGAGCAGGGTCAATTTTGTGGCAATTGGCTGGACCGCCAGAACGACCGACGCTCCTGTTGTTGCCCGGATGAGGCTATTTGCAAAGTTTCCAACTATGCCTGCAATTGTGGAAATAAACCACACTATATGAATAATGGAGGACCCAGTCTGGTGTGGCTGTGGTGGTTCTTCGGGTCGTTAGGACTGATATTGTGTTGCTGTGGCTGTTGCATCATGGCGACCAAGCGAGCTGGAGAACGTGATCGGAGCAATGACATTCCCATGGCAACTCCCGTAACCAACCCGGAAGTCTTGAATCAACCGTACGGAGTAAATCAAGGATATGGTACACACTACGGTCAGAACAGAAGTGGTATGAGTGCTGGCACCGGCGCAGCGTTGGGTGGTACGGCTGGTCTTCTTGGAGGATTAATGCTTGGAGGAGCCCTAGCTGATCATGGTGATGGAGGAGGTTTTGATGGAGGTGATTTCGATGGAGGTGGTGACTTTGGAGGAGATTTTGGTGGAGACTTTTGAAAGGACCACTACGAAGATAAATAGTCAACATGATTTACTTGGCCAGTTCTCGTGCTAATTTCTCCTTTTTCAGTTTCCTTTTCTCTTCTAGTTTGCGGTTGTGCTCCATTTCGTACTCTTCCGATGAAAGTCTGCTCGGGAACTCGAGCACAAGTTCCGTATCCTCTGGAATGCCAAAATTCATGTCGACTTGAGATAGCATTAAACTCCGACGATTCGCCTGCATAGGCCGTGAGAAGGGTACGCGCAAGCCACCAACGACAACACCCTTGTGCTCGCCGTTGTGGTACACGATAGGGATCTTGACACGAACTCTCGGTGGTGGTGGAGCCACCTGACGACTCGTTGATACCGATGGAGTCAATAACCACTTGAAGAAGTTGCGTTTCTTACGTTTTGACGTGCTCTTCTCTGTCTCCTTTGGTTCAGGGTCTGCTGGATCAGGCTCTTTGTGCTCAATCTTCTTGGCAGCTTCACGTTGTTCGCGTTGAAGTTGACGACGTCGCTCGCCACTTTGGGCTCGCGATTTGAGCATACGCAATTCTCCCAATGGAGCAGACTCAACAGTGCCGCCGCTACTGGAAAAGACTGTCATATCTTGTGGTATTCTGCTCCGTTCTCGCTGCGAGGTAGATCAAGGAATGACCACGAATGAGCTGCATTGATTCATAGTTGAAGTTCACGCGATTCTGAAGCAGCAGGCCTGCAAAACTACATACTTCAAGTCATATTGTTTGCTAAAGATTATTTGACTGCACAATGCACTATCGATAGAACTCTCTGTAGTAATGAATAGCAAGTCTCTTACAGCATCAGGATAAAGGTTTTTGCCGTGGTATCAGTTACCTTATCACCAGCAAAGAAGACATCTCGATACTACTGGTTCATCATGAACTTCTAGGATAGTTATATGAGCTTCATGGGCAGGTAGCAACTGCCATAATACTTTGAGAGAGCATGACGTTTCTCGATCAGGGTAATTTACGATACAAGGGAGAGTTGCAATGCACCCGCATGAATCAAGTTGCGACAGCGCTGCGATCAAAAACGTGCCGTCGGGCAATTGACCTCGCCGTTGCCGTGATCTCTTTGCTCATTAGGCGTATGTACCGGGTTGGATACTGCAGGTGCAGTGTCTAACCCGGTATTACTGCAATCTGCAGCAGTTTCCTGCTGCAGGGACCGCACGGTGATACAATTGCAGCTAACGACATCGAATATGTTCTGCTTGGATTAGGTGTACAAGTCAAACTCTTGGGTTACTCACGATTCGTGAGTCACGAAACGGTGTGGCGTGAGTTCGACTGGCAACATGGCTACACCTGCTGAGCTTGTTGAAGTAAGACTGTCCCCTCGCAATGTTGCTGCATTACCTACACTGGTGCTTCCATCGGCCAAGTGGAAGTTGTTGTACTTAGACTATGTGTGCGGTTATCATGAGGTTGTATATCCTCTATTGTAACTTTAGCGTCAAAAGATATTTAGCTCTGCATACACTGTTTAAATTTTGCATTCGGCAGCTCAATTACGTTGTCTAGTTTTCATACAGCAGCAGTTTTACTCCTTCGCGACTGCCTAGAGTCTTTGCGTCAGGGTAAAATACAGTATGCTCAAGGATTTTGTCGTTTTTGTAAGTTGTGCTTCTTGACATGTAATAAGCATTTCATTGCCAAAATCTTGATAACCTCCAGCAGAATTCTTTGCTGTGTGGTCATTGCAGTGCTTTCATCAAAAGACAGGATTCCTGCAAGAGGTTTACCTATCGATAACTCATTACACTGCTCGACATTGAAAATGAAAAGCAGTCTGCAAATTATCTTATACCAAGACCGACCGAATTGAACCACTACCTAATCCATGCACACACCCCAGAGTTCAGCTCGCCTCGCCCCTAATAAAGTATGGCTCACGCATCACACACCTTCTTTCGCATCTCTTTCAACGCCTCATACCCCAAATTATTTGTTCGTTTCCTTTGCTCACTGCGTCTATGTCAACGGATCAAGTCCGCACGCACAGCAAGTCGTACAGACCAGGTTTGCCGACTCGATCCGTCGGTTTGTCTTGTGTTTCCCCCTCCTCAATTCAACGCATTGCCCCACTTTCAGATATTCCAGTCGACTGCATCGCGAAGTCGACCTGATTCATCTCTACACCCGTATTGTCCGAAAAGTGACTATAACGAGGATTCAAGTGGTGCTGACTGAACCAAACGAACCTTTCTGCTGTTTCTGACCCGTCCTGTACATTTGGTAGTCCCTATTGCGTTGCATCTTCGGTACCCTTCTGGTAGTGCAGCGCTAAGCTTCACTTAAGTAAAGCTCAGCAGCTCGCGCAGTAACTGCTCGTCCTCCTTCTTGACGAATCGGCCTTTCACTCGCAGTCGCGAGTCAGCAAAGTTTTTACGCACATCATACTTGACCTCTTTTCGCCATACACGTTTCTGTCTCTTGTCAAGGAACTTATCAATACGTTTCCGTCTAGAATCGGGGGAGTAAGCACCCACGAAGTTCTGCTTCTGACCATCTTTACCCTTCTCAACTCCACCAAAAGGTCGAGCAGCTCCAGCGCCAGCAGCTCCCGGAATGCCAATAGGACGAGAAGTTGACAAGGCTGCCGATGCTGTTGCAGATGAATTGGCTGTCGAGGTACTAGCTGAACCACTAGCAGTTTTGTCCGATTTGCCTTCCGTTTTAATTCCAGGTTCTGTTTTTACCTGGTTTTCCAAAAAGTCTTCAGCAAAACTGAAACCTGCAGGTGGAGTGATACCCAAACCCATAGACGGCAACGAATTGGGCAAAGATGCACCGAGCGAAGAGCTATAAAACTCGCCATCCAAAATATCACGAGCGGATACATCAGCAAAAGAAGAGTCGAACCCCAACTCGTCCCATTCATCCAGAGATTGGTTCCTTACACCTGATTGAAACTGTCAATTGTAAAGGAAACGGTTAAACAATTGCAAAAACTGTGGTAAATAATGCAACACCAACCTCGTCTTTCGGTGTATCTCCCAGTGAGCCAACATTGAGGAAACCAAGATCCAAATCGTCCAGCAGATCAATTGATGAGGATTTTCGGTTCAATGCTCCACTGTCCAACATAGCTTCGAGTGTGGTTGGATCACCCGCGTCAAACTTTTCCAAAGCCTTTTGTAGTGCTTCATCTCCACTGATAATAAGATCCTAGCAAAGTAATGCAGCGCAATGCAATAACTATTTAGCAACAAATTGCAACACATTTCGTGTGTGGCAAAAACTCACCTTGAGCACACCTTTCTGGTATCTATCAATGTATCCGCGTTCTTCCAAATCGGAAGCGCTCAATAGGCGACTGGAAATGCTGCCACTTCGACCCCTTTTCGTCATGGGCATGGTCAAACTGCCAGGTGAAAAAGCCGGAGGTGTGTGTGAAATCATCCCCAAAAAGTCGTCGGCACCCCAGCCAATAGAGTCTTTACGTGGAATACTGCCGTTGCTGCCAGGGATGGACATTCCACCGGAGAGCTCTTCTTTCTCTTTTTTAATTGCCACCGGCAATGTCGGTGGTAGATTGGATTTGGAAAAGCTCATTATCTACAGTGAAAGACAAGAAGTGACACAGCAAACAGAGAGTGAGTTTTTACCTTCATTCACAAAGAACACAGAAATCTGGCAACTTGCCTGTTGCTTGCCTTGTGTCGTCACTGTTTGTGTCTAAAGCGACAGGGCGCTTTTGCCAATAGCCTCCTTGCTGCAAGGCGGAACGTACATTTGGGTTAATCACTTGAGCAGCAGCAAGAGACTGTAGCTAGTTGTCGGCGTTTTGGTGCTGTGTCTTACCGTAGCGAGGCGAAAGGAGCGGGCAACAAAGCACACTCGCCTAACCGACGGCGTTCTTCTGGCCAAAATTCAGTTTCGCTTTGGCTCCGTCACCGTCAACCCACTTGCCCCCCTCGCCAAAAACACTGTCATACGGCATGTTTCACCCATACGGCATGTTTCACCCGCTGTTTTTCATATTTCATCCACCAACGGCTGTTCTTTTCGAGGCGAGAGATCGGCCAGGGCACGGGGTCAGCGAAACTACTCGAGTTACCGCGAGATTGCCGATTTGCCACTGTAGAGACGGCGCCATGCACCTTGTTGCGTCCGATGTTGCCGATGTTCCTTTCCTCTTGATCCATTGCCAAGTTCCTCACTGCTTCAAACTCTTGACATAGCGTTAAACCAAGCTCGCGACAGCAGGCGGCTTGATAGATAAAGCAAGCCAAGCAGCTGGCCCTATACCAACCCCAGCATCTTCCGCCTCTCCACCATCTTCGTATCGGATCATGGGCAGCGCATGAGAATGCCGCACCGGCAGATGGCAACACAAGATTCGTGAGAAACAACGAGAGTGTAAAGAAGAAAATGTTATATCAAGAATAAACTTAGCAAGATTTCCAGCACATTGTGAATTTTTACCAAAGATTGACAGATGAACTGCGAGATCACATGTGACATGGACATTATCAGGCGAACGACACAGCTGCCGCCAGCCAGTCATTCTCGCCATATGGCAATTCTCGACTGCATGTCGAAAAAACGAGATGGCTACACGAGTTGCTGGCAGGATCTTTATCTTCTGCTACATGAAATCCACAGCCTTCATAACGTACACGCCAATGAGGAATCCATTTGTTGACAACCCGGCAATAAGTTCGCGTCGGATACTGGTTGTCTCTTCGCCAGTGTCCATCCAGGAACGATACACTCTCTGCCCATTGAAAGTCACTGCAGTGACCAAATTCTGCTTCAATGGCTGGTAGAAAGTCTCGCATAGATCTTGGCACTCCAGAGCTAGTGCATTGAAAATATCATCGTTCTTCCTCTCGAGTTCACTGGCCATACCTTCAAACGGGACCACAGGAAACTTATCGTGCTCGCAAATGTGTGCGAGGATATCATCCACAGTACTTTCAGCTGCATTAGCGTCTGGATACGAGTCTTCGGGGAACATGTCGGCCTTGAGTAAACTGCGCTGCTCGTGCATCTCATCATCATCTAAACCCTCAGCACGCCATTGCACTTGCTTGGTCTTCAATACGCGCGAGAACTCGTCCATCAACGCCTTGGCCTCTTTTCGGTATTCACGCACAGCCTTCTTTGCTGCATCGCAGAAATTGCACTTCTTGGCGTCACGCTTGCCCACAATAATATTTTCCCAGTGCATTCCTAACTCGGACACATGAACATATTCTTTGTTGGATGAGGCAAAATGGTCTCCGAGGCAATCCCACATTGAATTCAATGCGATGCGGGCATCTTCCATCGTCCACGCCGCACTTGGCACTTTATCTGCTCTTGCTGGTAGCGGCACAACAAGCGGTCTAGCACGACAGAATTCTCCAAACGGTGTGGCCACATACGCGCGACTGTAAAACGGTTTGAGACGTATGTCCATCTTGCCAATAAACGACAGCATCTGAGCTGCTTGTCCGCTCGAATAGTCCAATGGAACCTTGTCCTCGATCAAGCGGTGATTAATTTCCTTCTTCCTCGCAACATGACTGTGTTCCCTGCACTCAGACCAAAAGAATGACTCCTCCCCAGCTCGTGCAGTTGAATCCTGTTGTCTTTCTAATGATAAATCCATCCAGTCGCCATTGCAACCATGCAGCAAATGCATTCCAACACTGCAATTACTCAGCGCCATAGCCCCTAGGCTTTGGTCGTGTCGAAGTGTCCGACACGTCCCCAGCAGTTGAACCATATCTTTAACTCCCAAAAACCACAATGCACCGGTCGTAAGCGCTGTATAAAGCTGTTCACTGTGCTCAGAACCATGGATGGCGTCTTCAATCCTGGAATTGCGTTGGCGCTTGGTCTCCGCTCGAGTTTTGGGGCCCGTCATGCTCTTCTTCGATCGCTGGGAAATAGCGGGAAACGTCTCAGTATGTGTGCAATACACCAAGAAATGCATCAATATGTAGCCATGTACCAAATCGGTCAGCCAGTTAGGCTGTCATGGGGACGATCCTGCTAGCAGCTCGACGGTCCTCCTCAATGAGAACATTCTGCAGCATTTGGTGGTCCCTTCGCACTTTTCCGCTGAGACAACTGAGGATGTAGTCTCGGGTGTGCACGATATTTTCGTTTGACGAAAAGTTGTCGGAGCCTTCAGCGTAGAGCTGATAGCATGTCCGAGCAACCGACGCGTGTGACGGATCAGACTTGGAACGAGAAATGATGATCCAACAGCGGTCACGGAACTTGAGTCCCATGTGCGGAAACGTCAAAATGTTATGCTTGATCACAACCACGCGATCAGATTCCTCAAATTTGCGCATGAACTGAAAGCCGTCGATTTTAAGCACACCGGATGGATTGTGCAGAGCGACCAAGAAGTTCTTCTCCAACGAGTCAGGTTTGCGTCCACGAATCTACATGCAAACGGTTAGTTGTCCGCAATGAAAATCAATCTCAATCACCACGTTCTTAACGTACAAAGCTGTAGATCCGTTCAGGGTCCTGGCTTTTGACGTTCAAGTCCTTCCACACCACATCCGCGGCTACATTAAGCGGACATGATACCGGTGTCGTCGTGATGATCTCAATACAATTGCCGTTGGTATCACTACTGCGTTTCACTCTCGTATTGCACGAAATCGTCTCTGGTAGATCCGGTGGGAATACCGAGTCTGAGGTCAAGTACAGCCTCTCGACACTTTTTTCCAATTGAGATATGATGGTCATGGTCTCGTCCTCCACCAACGAAGTATTTTCTTCATCATCAAACACAAAATCTTTGCCCTACAACAATAAAAACCATCAGAAGCATCAATAAAACCCAGTATGGAAAATAAGAAAATAAAAAAGTCGCTGCACCTACATAAAGCAGCGAGCGCCGTTGAATCAAGTGCCGAAAAGCCCCATTGACTTTGTCCTGATTGGCCCAGATCTCCTTGAGCTTCCTGTTAGTCCGCTCGGCTTTCTGCCGTCTTTGAAATTCACCTACAGCTTTCTTGAACCACTCGCGACTGTCGTCCTCGTTCTGGGTGATTGGGTTTTTCTCTTTATCCGCTCGAATTTTCTGCCTCTGCTGTCGCCTTTGCAGCAACAGCTTCACCTGTTCTTCCATCTCCAGTGCTTGTTCTCTCAGGGCACGTAGCTCTGCCTTCTTGCGTTGCTGCAGCTGTGTCGAGTAGCATCGTGAATCACCCACTCGACGCTGGGTTTTATTTGATTTCTTGAGCTTCTGGGCCACAGCGGCGTTGGAAACACCAGGTTTTTTAGGTGCACGCGTCTTGACTCGCTTGCCGTTGCTATCGCATTCGTCGATGAAGGCCAAGGCCTCCGCTAGCATCGCGTCCATGTCTTCCTCGCGCTCCAAGAAACTCATTGTTGCGTTCTTTTATTTTTTGGAATGACAGAATGAATATTTGAAGTTTTGAAGGGTTTTGATTGGCTGGAAACAAAAGGCTTCACACTGTATACCTTTGTCAGATGCAAAAATTGAATCTTCAAGTTGTGTTTTTGTTTTCTATCGCAAATCTGTGTTGATTTTCCCCTAATCAAACTGTATTTCGAAGTTCGAAGAAGGATTTTCCTTTACAAGTTGTCCACACTACAACAAGGAATTTGTGACAACCACTTTTATTGTAAGTTTCATATATCGAGTTCATCGGTGAGTTTTGGAGTAGACTTCACTGGAAATGTTGATGTGAAGTCTGAATAGAGTGAAATGTATCACCATATAGGTCTATTGGGTTGTGTGACGTTGGCTAGCCACCCCACTCCTTCACCTGATGATCTCGGACGATTTCAATGAGGGTTTACGAAGCTGGAGAAGCTGAAAGTAGCAGTTTCGAAGGAGAAGAGGAGAAGAGGAGATCACTCTGTTGACTATACCTATAGCCAACTAACAGATCCCCAAACAACACGTTTAACTAGCAGAGATAGAGTATGTGATATGAATTGAGCTACTGGATCACCCAAAGAATGCCCTATGGATCAGTATAGCAACCTTCTTCATCATTTACGGTTGCTCATGTGTTGCTGGCGTTCGAGAGCAGCAGACACAAGGCGACTAAACTCGCTCTTGAAAACGTTTGGGGTGTCGAATGTAGTCGCTACAACCCGCAGGTGGCTTGGCAGACGAGATTTTGATGCCAGTGGAGCTGCAGCACTGTTGTTTCCTGTCGAGTGCTCAAACACAAGACACTGCGAGCTGTCCAAACCAGCATTTTGCATGAACCACTCGTACCTGAACATGCATTCAACAATTACTGTAGTTAGCGGATCACTGGTGAGCAGATCATATTCATGAAAAATGGTCGAACCAAAGCATGGCCTCGCTGTCGTGGACATGAGACTCCGGGCTGTATACTAGAATGACACCGTCCGTGTCCTTCATCACTGCCGGCCAGCATGCCTCGTAGCTGTAAAAGTCACAAAACAATGAACCAGCTCTAGATCTAGCTGAACGAGTGGAGTTGCATACTTCTGGTCTCCTGAAACATCCCAAAGCTCGACATTGGTCTTGCCCTTCTCTAGCTCAAGGATCCGTACTCCGATAGTCGGTTGATATCGCTCTTGGCCACCAAGTCGATCCGAGTGCTCGGCGAGGAAGTTGGCGATCTGGACGATCACCACGAGATGATTTATGCGGATAATTGTGAAGTACCTCACACTGCACGTACGGTAGACTTGCCAGCCTCCTTTGGCCCGACGATGAGGATCTTGAGCGGTGCCATTGACAGAGATATTGAGGCGGCGCGACGGTTTGTCAAGACGAAAGTCGTTATGTGCATGAAAATGGAGTCATGTGAGGAAGAACTTGTTTGGTTTAATGACCATCTAATTGTACACGGTATGCGCCACCGCTGTATTGTTTCGAAGCAGTTTCTCCAGCTGGTAGGCCATTTCTTGTCCGTCTTCGTCAAATGCTTCCTCCATCATCTTGTGAAAATCCTTAACATCAGGTTCAGATGCATTTGCTGTAAGATATGGCACTGGTACTCGTTGATAATAGCATTCCATCAGCGTCATTCTCTTTGATGCATCGTTTTGCGGGCGTAGGGTTGACCATCCTCTTTCGTTCGTATCCATCCCACTAAAAACGTCTTCACCCTCGGAGAACATTTTCCACACAATTACAACGCGATCGCTTTCAATGAATCGACGAGATACCATGTGTTTCATGATCGATATGGTCAAACCACTTGAGAGCGTTTTCTGTAGGCGGAACTGGACGCCAACAGTGTTCTCTGGGTCGGATATGCCATGATAAACCTCTCGATCTACTTGTCGATGTGTCAGAGCCGACAGCTCCCACATGACACGACACGTTTGAAGGAAGTCAAAAGGAAGCAAGATCGGCTCCGGTACTGATAGTACTTGATGTCGCCGCTTGGTTCGTACTTATAAGACGAATCAGTGACCCCAATAGGTAGGGTGGCGAACTCGGTGTCTCGAAACATTTCGTCAACTCGAGCGTAGCAGTCGTTCACCTCCTCGAGGAATATCGAGTACAGGGCATACACGGAGGATTTCAATCGAAGCCACTTCAGGTCGTCAATTCGGTTGTACATGTCAATAGCACCAGTATCAGTGTCTTCATGTGAGGTGATGAGGGCAATACCACTGGATTCCTTCGGGCATTCGCGAAGTGCAATCCCCATGTTCTCAATGTACGCACTCTGAGAATTCACGATCGCTAAGAGCCTCTTGCGTTCTGCTTCTGCTCGAACTCGGTGTTCCCGTTGCTGAGCTGCAACTTGTCTCCAGAACGACTTAGACAACATCAAGTCTGTCCGCGTCGTGGTCTTCGTGCCTTGTCTCGCTTCGATCAGCTCCTGTACTTGGTTTGCCAGAGCATCAGCTATTTGACGAAACTCATCACGTTCGTTTTTCAACTTCAGGCGATACTTCTGACGTCGGACATCGGCAGTCTCACGTGGACGTTTGGTTGACGACTTCTCACCTTTGCTGCTACTGCTGTTGTATCTCCCGGCGTGGACGTCTTCCGTCATCACATCAGCATCCACACGAGTGATGTCCATCCAAGTGGGAACTGGTTCATCATCAAGAAGCTGTAATCTACCTGCCTCAAGTGAGCGAGGAGGTGTAGTTCATGGTAGGATAGTGTCCGTTTCCAGTAAGGTGATCATCTCGTCGAGAAACTCGAGGTCGGTTGCCATGTTGTTATTCACTGGTGACTTTGTAGCTGAGCTAACAAACCTCTCACGTGATGTGAATTTCACGCCATCATTGATTCCAAACATATGGGACTTTGTGGGATAACGAGCACGCCCTGTCATCTTGCATGAACTCCTACCTGTGCAGTAAACATGTTTCGTGTGCATGTATTTGTCAATGCGCTGCGAAACTATACGGTACATGTAGTAGGGTACGTATTTCTACAATATACATGACATGGCCGCTACGCTGGCTCGCTCCGTAAAGCTGTAGTTCTACTCGTAGGTACCAGCGTAATACTATGTATTCGACAACAGTTGTGAAATTACTCTATGACAACAGTTGTGAAATTACACTATGAGCTACAGACACACTCTCGTTGTGGCTACGCGCACTCC
>PCFV01000521.1:0-23416 GCA_002812785.1 Phytophthora litchii | reverse complement strand
TGCTCGTGTGACCCCGTCACACCTATCAACGACTGGCGGTTACGAGTGCACGACAAGTAAAAGTAATAACGCCTCTAGTGCTGCACCAAGTGACCGTGAATTACTCGTGACAGCTGCCTACTCCAAAAATACCCTTACGCGACTCATGGGCGCCGTTTATGCGCCATGAGAGACAAATATCTGGGCAATGGAGCGTCCTACGTTCCTGGAAGCGTCATGAACCAAGCCAAGTGTGGTGTCACGCGGTGTGGAACTCGAATTTACCAACCCACGGAAGCTAAAACCATGTAAGATGAAGGAGCTACTGAGGCTAAAGGGTGTAAGTCGCGACCTACTTGACGGACAATGGATTGCTCAGTGACGCCACTCGGTGCGTTATTTTTCTTTGCACAACCTACATTCTGGGAGGAGATCGCTGTGTCGAGTAACAACATTTTTACGAAAAGATCGAGGAAAGGATTAATGAACAATACAAGAAGCAAATCGCTCGTCAAAAACACCCCTAGCTCACGCCAAAAATCAGAGAGCAGATTAGATCAGAGCTAAACAAGATTGTTGATATTTCTGGTCGCGAACTGTGTTCTATTGGTTGCTCGAACCATATCACTAACAAAGAAAAACTCGAGAATTATTAGAAGACGACGGAAGAAGGAGCGATACCTCGAGAATGCGTTGGTCGATTAGTGGTCCGGGATAGATTCATGCACCTGTCACGTAATATGCATTCCAGTACCAATAGTGGCTGTTATAAGCCTCATGAAGGACAAGCACTCCAATTACGAGACCGACTACTTTTCTTTCCTCGTCTGAAGCCCATCTCCTACTAAACACTAAAGGGGTACATGATTGCGACTACTCAAGCGGTCGAAAAAGCTATTTCTGCAATCACCCCGCCTGTCTTTGATATTATGTTCGACGGTGGCCACTTTTCGCAGAGCAATATGCGGTGCTCTTCATCGTTTTTTGGCGTGATGTCCATGTGCATTACGTTGTGTTGGTACTGCTCTTTTTAACAAGATGGACAACACAACTGAGCTATCATTCGGATAATTTCGAGTATTCTTGACCAATCAGATGAGGTTCTGAAGTTTCAGGTAGAATGATCAAGGGTACGTTGCACACAATAAAAATGGTACCACCAATGTTCACCTGTAGGATGAACATCCGAATCTTTTCAGGTGATGGCTTCATCTCGACTTCTCATTAAGTTGCGTCATGTTTCCACGTTCGATGAAAAGCGTAAAGTGCAACACATGCTATGCAGCAATAAACGATGCGGGTAGTGCGTGAAACGTTGGTGATGATGCGTAAGAACTAGACTTTGTTGAATGCGTTTCGTCCCACTAGTGTACGTATATTCAAGTTTTAATGAGTGCGTCACGCAACCTTGACCTTACCGCCTATCGCCTCCCGCACTTGCCTAAGCCTCAAAGCTGAAGCTATTGCTCTATAGTTGGAGGTTCACACTTCAAAGATTTTGCGAGCTGACTTGCGTGAAGACATGTGATGCGGTTTGTCTGAAGAGTACAAACTATGTAGTATTTCCCAGCAGGAGAGAGATATAGACCTTCAAAAGCATCTTGAAGTCAAGGAAGACCCAACCGCGCACAACTTGTCCGAATGACCGCTTGACAGATACTCTTGCTTTGCTCATATTTCTGCTGAAAGTTGCTATCTCGTCACCCAGCTTCACATGACCGATGAGCCAAAGTCCCAACGGATACACTGGTTCAATAAAACCGATGCAATTTCGAAGACAGCTTGATTCGGGAAAAAACGCGTTAACACTGACGAAATCGAATTGTTCCAACACCCGTGTATCAAATTCCAGTATCTTGTGAATCGTTCATGCAGAAATCCGACAGTCTTGTTAGCGACAGTCGAATGCAGAGTTCAATGACTTCCAAATTCTAAAGTGAGATTCTTGAGTCGCGTCGGAAAGCAAAACCATTACAGCACAATTCCCCCAAACTTCCTTGCAATTTTCTATGTTGGCGCTTTAAGTACATAAGATAATGTAGTATAATAGTAGACGGCGTTGCGTAGACGCGGGTGATACCAAGAGATTACAGCATCATGTGTTTATAACGGCAATCAGGTTCAGATTCTACAGGCCAAGAACCCAAACTTCTCTATTGTGAATTCAAAAAGGTTTCGTCGGGATTTTGCCAACATAACATTCTCCGACGTTCCTGTTCGATATGGAAATTAGAGTAGCGTATAGAGTTAGTGGCAACTGTTCTGTATCAGATACATAAGCCAGAATTTTTTGAACATTTTCAATATGTTTTAAACTGTATGTGTATAGTAGGAAACATAAGAATGTATAGTTTAAAACAGTAAAGTTTTAGTCATGTGTCATATTTCCCTGCCATCTTCAAGCCAAGATGCAAGTAGAGGAAGACCCGAGCAGTCAATTCGTGGACTTTACGAACGCTACAGACTCGGAGCAGTTCGTCTCCGACATTGAGCAGGCTCTGATCAGCTGGCAATTGGCTAATAAGGGTCATGCGTCGTTAGAGGCTCTCGCATCGTCTGAATCCAAGCGTTTCTCGCTGTCCCACATCAAACGTCCCGCTTCTGCCGTCTGGACGAAGGAACTGCAGTTCCATCCACCCGGACACAAGACACCAAAGGGTTATGCACTGACTCTGTTTGTAGCTAGACATCAGGTCCAAGGAGAAGAAGGTTCAACAAGAAAACTCAAGAAATGGCAACAAGGACTGGAGCATTTCACGCCTACCATGCTGTCAGTGGCTGATGCTGGCAGGGATTTTCAATGGGGAGTAGAGATGGAAGAACTGACAGAAGAAGAGGTACAATCTAGTGTTTGCTACACTTCAATGTTTGAGGTGGAAGAGTCGATGTTTAGTAGAAAGACGGCGTTCAAGAACGTTCAGAAATGGTTTGGAGTGGACGAATTTGTATTACTGAGCAGGTCATCTCCACTTGAGAAGAAGGAGGAGGTTATGAAGGAGGAGGAGGAGACTGTTGAAGAGGAAAATAGTGAGAAAAGAAAGGATGAAGTTGGTGATGAGGATACGATGGCGGATATTTACATGGATCAGGACGAAGCAGGGATGTTGTTGTCGGCACTAACGATGGCATTAAATAACTGCAATTGCACTATGCCGGCATTTGTACCGGTGTTTGAACCTTCTCGTGGTACTTGGATTGGATCGGCTGTACCTGGTGCTACTGGCAACGTCTCAATGTCGTTCGATACGGACTCGGTTCCAGAATTGAATCCTAATCAGAGTTGCATCAGTGGTTTGTTGGACTTTTTCAAGGTGAAGTTGCAATTAGCGCCGCAAGTGGAAGAAAAATGTCGTGTCCAAGCGGACGAATCGGGCGACCTTGCTATCGGCATGATAGTATCAGCTTCGTTTGGGTATTCATGGGATCGAAAGGGCGATCCTAGAGAAGCAGTGTCACTAGAGAACCCCCTTGCTTGGAGAACGCTGGAATCTCAACTGCCTGCGAAAGACCAACACCAAATCCGTCAAATCACTCATAAGCTTTTTGGTAAAAATCACCCTACCCCATTGCTAGGAACGTCATCTACTCCTTTGGATGGAATGGATCTCACGGTCAGTTGGCCACACCTGCGTGAAGGGACGTATGTTGACAATGTGGTGCACTCAACGCTAGACCCTAGTTCTGCTCCTCAATGGATGTTGAGCATGCGTTTCCAAGAGTTGTTATCAGAAAATCAGCGTAAACCGCAATTACCGCTGAGCAAGCAAGTGGCGAACCTTGTGCAAGTTTATTCGAATTCGAGAGAGTTAAACAAGGACATTTTGGTGTCCGAGTTGGCACCACCTATGCCTGCCGCTTCTTCCCCTTCTAAACTATCAACTGCTCCTACAGCACCAATTGCAGATGAGACCAGCGAGGCCGCGGCAACACAGCCACCACCAAGTATTTCTGAATCAATTCCTGCTGCTCGTGGTGCTGCCGTGGTGCTCGGCAACGCCATATCAAGTTTAGTTTCCGTTGCAACATGGAAAGGCTCAGATGTGGACGAGATCCGACGGATAGTCTCGGAGTTGTTTGATGAAGAAGACGGAGGCGATGCTGTAGAAACTGGGGATAACAGTCGCACCGTTAAACGTAGTGCAGGGATTACTCTGCCGACTATGCCAAGTACTATCCAGCACGGCGCACCATTGGGAGAACTGGTATCTATACTATCTACAAGGATGGCACAACTTCGTAAGTTTGTCAAATGCACAAGGTCAAAAAGAGAGAGTATATCATCTAACATTGTGTTCGCATGGTTTGATGATGGGAAACAGATAGCATTAACTCGATGTCATTGCTATGGGTCGAATTTGTGAAAGCTTTGAGAGAGCGATGGTTCCAACAGGAATTGCTTCCTTTCATGGTACGGCCTTTCAATGCGATTGTTGTAATTCTGAATGACCAATTACCTGTGCTTGAAACTATTCTCGCAGAGCACGAATACAAAAGAAGGAGAAATTGACCACAACACAAGTTCCCACTCTTTGGACACGTTATTCCTGCTGGATGCAGATGCGATTCAACTCCCTCCACCAGACTTCCGCCACTGCCTTCTGCATCAAAAGCTCCAGTTGCTCAATTGCTGCATTCTCAGGTAATGCGAAATCGACAATCCTTCACGCGTGTTTTCTTGCTCACTTTTGACAACGTGTATTGTTTTATGACGTCACTTGTGTTTAGAGAAGCTCAAGAATCGAAGCCAATCAATGCAGGTGACAAGAGACAAACTAGTTCTGACACAGCAGGAACAACTGCTATCAATGTGACAGTATCGAGTGGAGAAGAAGCCGATGGTGGTAGTCCAAGCGACGACGAATTTTTCGACACTCTCGAACAAGATAGCATGCCTCTGCCATCACCACCACGGGCGGCTCGACAACCCGAGGGCATTCTTCGTGAATCACTGGGGGTTCTATGTCTTCAGACTAACGAATCTCTAATGGAACCTGTAACCCAGATTGCTGTTCCAATGACAGAAGACGTGGCAAAGCAACAACAAGACCTCCTTACTCGCTTAGGTGTGAGTGTGGAGTCGGATAAATTACGGCAGCAAATCCAGAGCACAGCGCTCATTTCGGATATGCAGGCCTTTAAAGCTGCCAACCCGCGCTGCTGTCTCGCAGACTTCATTCGCTGGTATTCGCCAAAGGACTGGATTCCGTTTAAAACCCCGATTGATCCAGCGCAGACTGATTTATCTGTGGAAGGCCGAGGTGTATGGTGGTTTGAACAGCATGGAATGCTCTCGGAGCGTATGCGCTTCGGACCAGGCCATGAGCATCTATGGCAGCAAATGTGGGAAACAAGTGTACCGATCCCCGCAAGTCGACAAAAGCGTTTGTTTGATCCGCTACAAGAGTCAGAAAAGATCTACCACTACATGGAGACTCTATCTCCGCACGAACTCTTCCATCAAATGTTAGCAGGGGCAATTTCAAGCAGTGTATTTGCGTTGGAAACAGCACTACCTGTGCGTGTGTCCTCCGATGTGCTACCAGTAGTTTATTGCGCCTTACAAAACCTTCGGTCGTGTGGGAACCGCGCTATCGCGATGCTGGATGAAGCGCTAGTTGAGTCGCAAGTGGCATTTCCTGCTGCTGGCAGAAGCAAAGAGAAGCTTGATTGCCAGAAGCAGTCGATAGCAGCCGCGCATCAGGACCAACAGCTCCAAGTCGCGTTTGAAATGGCATTAGACGCTTGCTGGAAGCTTGTACGCTCGCTCGAAGTTGTGGAAGCGATGGTGACGAAGGCATTGGCCCTTCTTCACTACTTCTCAGTTTCGAAAGATGAAATCACTTCACTGAAGCTCGTGAATTTCCTGCTTTTGCCGACGCATTCTCGTCGCCAACAGCTTGAGATCTCGGAACTGCTGAAACATGAGCACTTGCGGCAACAGGTCACTTCGCTTGTCCTGACCAACCCCACACTGGCAGATGCAGGTCCGATGGGCGTTCCTGTACAGCGTGAATATGTACTGCGGTGTATCTGTCCACGTCCATTCCTGCGAGAATATTACGGTGATTCTGCACTTGACGAGGATGAAATTGGAACGAGTGGGGTACAGCCTGATCAGGAGCTGGAAGAAAGCCCTCTAGTGGTTTGCCGTATGTATGCTGCTTTCAAAAAGAGTACCGTGCGCTTCGCATTGGTTCTAGCGGAGTCCGAGTTCTAGGGATACAACTTCTTGTATCTTTCAATACTTATGGAAGCAGTACCAGGATGAAGAGCCAGGTATGAATCATACCTATATGCATCCTAGGTAGGATGCGATATATCAAATCGGTTATATCTTATAGGCTGGAAAATGACGGTGTTACATTTGTGCACGATATTGCCCCCAGGCTTGTAATTTCACAGAATTTCCTGGAAGCTATATTGACCTCTTTGACAATCCCATTTGACCGACAGAATGTCGGTGGGTAAATCAAGACTGTAACCAAACTTCACAATTGTTTCAAAATCTTTTGTGCAAGGATTAGCATTGCCAGTAGTTCGTTTACGGTGATCATGACAGCTAAACATGCTTAGATTTCGTGACTTCAGTGGGCATCACATCAGTTTTATTAGCCATATAATATCCAGATTTCGATGCCGAATTCCTTCCCACAAATGGTACGAAGATGTATGGATTGTTCACGTGGTGAGCAAATTTCAAATTCTGTTGGTTAACTCGTGGGGGAATTGACGTTGCGTGTAATTTTTGCTTCGAGCATGGAGAGCAACACGAACAATATGAAAAAACTACTGAGCATGAGAAATGTCTGCTGAATTATCAAGTTGCAACTCAATCCTGTGGTCTATTGAATGCACCAGTCTATTCCTTGAGTCTGTCGCGTCCTGTGACCCGTTTCCAAAAACTTGATACCCACTCGACCATGAAGACGAGTACAGCAAAATAAAGGACTAGAAGTGACGCTAGATCCACAAGTTCCACCTCGCTTAAAAACGATCAGCAATGATCTTCTCTGCTTTCGCTATCCTTGGTAAACTTGAGAATATCATGAGTGTACTTCATTTCAATCTGGTCACTTCAATATTTTTGTAATTAGTGTCGACAAACTATTGATAAACAACCTAATATGTATTGAGAGTTGAGCAGTTAGCTCTAGTATTTACGGCTCAACATGAGTCGGGGTGGTCGATGGTCTGTGCAACATCGAACACAGCATATCAACCTATCTATGCTTTTTGGTGGCTCGTCATTCTTGGGGTCCATCTTGTCGCGTGTGTGTACAATATTGGTTATGCTAAATTGTACTGGGGGTTTGAACTAACTTTGTTCAGCTTTTTGCTTGCTTTTAATGGCATCGGAATGGCTCCTCGCAATTATCATACGATCGCATATGTGTACATGGGGGTAGCTGCGCTTCACGGAGTAATTGCTATGGTTATGCTAGGTGGTCCATGTTGGGCACGGATAGCGGCTTCCTTGCGAAAAAACAAAAATGTGAACTTGAACTCTGGTCAAACTGCTGGCACGGGAGGATCTACTGATGTAGGCGATACCAGTCAGTCCGTTGGAGTTTCGTCCACTCTCTCACATCACTTCATACACTTCCTTTCGACACTACATCATAAACTTGGAAGCAAACATGGGATACTTAGTGTAAATGGACGATATTTCCACATAATTTTGATCTGCCGTGAGCTCGTCGAGGTAGCCTTACAGACAGCTCAAGCTATCCGAATGAGCAAATATCTACCGCGAATACTACTAAATCGATTCTACGTGAGTGTACTTGTGATCAATTGCTGGTCGTCTGTATTCGTGTACTCTCGGTGGTTTTGGCAAGATGAAGCTCGACGTCGGTTTGCAGCGATCGTCTGTGATTGTGTTTTGAATCTCACGACTACGATGGGAGTCTCTCTCATCATAATGCTAAGTTATATTGATGAGTACGACGTCTATAACTTTAAATGGCAACTACTGGACGACGATGAATGGTATTCACAAATGCTTAATGAAGCACGAGTGGTTTTGGTGATGTCGTGGCTCGATCTAGCAACCCGAGTCATTTTCTCGTTGGGTCTCATTGCTACTACTTCTGATATGAAAGAGTTATTACAATATACGCCTGTACTCCGGAACAAGGTCACAAATGTGGCAGGACCTAGCGTAAGCTTAACAAGAAATTTAGGTCTAGATGGACCAATAACTCCTGGGACCTCCACATTTCGCTCACAAAACAATCTACAGCCGGTAGGTAATTGCACTTCGTACAATAGCACTGGACTGCGATTTCGTGGTCAAGGACTACTTCAGGGAGTGCACTACGCTTTTGCTGGTTGGGGAATCGTGATACTTTCTCTTCATATTCATGCTGCCATTCAAACACCGTTGTTTGAATGTACGCCAAAAGTCTATCCCATGGCTGGAGTACTCCCTTCATGTTACACCGTGACTTTTAATTGCCACAGTATCGGAATTTCTGGTTTGATGGAAGAAGTGAAGGCCGAATGGGACAGATTTGACCGCAGTACAGCGGTGAAACTCCGAATTATGCATTGCCCTTCGCTCGAGGTACCTGATAGTTTTCAAGATTTTGGCGGGTTGCAAGATTTTATAGCTTACAACTCGACTATTAAGACGTGGGGAGATACGGCCGCCATTACGAATACTCGCCATCCGAAACTGGGGCAAATGTCAATTCTACGCGTGAATATGACCGGTGGTCTCCTCCCGCTCGGGTTTCAATCAACTGATTTCCCGACCAATCTCGCTCAGATCACTTTTTGCGAGACAAATTTGAGAAAACTGCCCGATGATCTAGACTCCAAGTGGCTGTCGGGATCAGTAATTACACTGGAAAACAGCAACTTGACAACAATCCCACCGTCACTAATTCGATCACAACCATATTATCTTGCGCTAAGTGGAAACCCGATAACTAGACTCCCACCTGAGCTTTTCGAGGGAAATATTCAATATATCTTTGTCGGTCATTCTCAAGTGACCACATTACCGGAAAATGTGACACCAACAACTTTATATAACCTGGATATCACCAACACGATCATTTCCTACTTTCCGCTTTGGGTGGATCCGCTAGTGGAAGACTCGCTAGAAACAATTCCATTGTTAATTGCTGGTGGGTCTACCTACTGCTCCGACCTCGAGAAGATCATGAGCGGGGTCACCACCAATTTCAGTGCACCATTCCAACCAGAACAATCGCTGTTGTTGATGAATGCATCCGAAGCTAACTGGGAAATACTACAACAGGCTGTGGATTGTTCACCACCACTCGGGGCGACCCAATTTTCTCTGGATTATTTCGACACAAGGTATAGTCTTGATGGAACGGGATAGTTTTCTGTTGAACTTGCACTGCAAGTTGTAGCAAATCGACTAAAATGCACGATGTGTACGCTCTCAAATCGATGACCAAGCAAATGCTGACCTGGACCTATTTAACCACTTGGTACTTCGAATAAGTTGTGCACGTCCTCAATACATTGAACGTCGTCAACTTGATCGTAACGTATTCGTTATTGTTGCCTCTTCCGACGTCAATTTGTCGATGTCTCTGTCGTCACACGACTCGTCAAGGGACCCATTCGTCCACAGATTGCGGGACATCACTAGATACCACGGTGCCAAACCGGCTAGAACAGCGGAGACTGAAACTCTTTCCTCGAATTTCAGCTGCTGTGCTGCACAGGTAAGTCAACGTGGGGCGACAAAGAAGAGAGGTGGATCCGTCCGCGCTTCGACGGCATCATTCGCTTCGTGTGTGCGTGTTCCAATATATCGCTCCAGAGACCGATTTAACAGCGCGAGTCTATCAGCAAGCCACAATGACCAGCTCTTGAAGCTCGACACTTGTACCGCACTCAATCCGAGGTTGTCAGTTCCTTAAAGGAGGACTGGATGACTTCAGCGTGGTCTCCGTTTTGGCACCGACGACATGGAGGTCTTGGTGCAAAGAGCACGGCACGACGTCATCTAAAGGAGCTTCGAGCATCCGAAGGAGCCCCAATCAAATGTCGTTGATGTGCTACGTCGGGACTCTCACTGCCTAGCATACTCGAGTCAAGTGAATGTGCATTCGTCGACAGATGATGGGCTCACATGTGCAAATACGGCAACTGTGCAGCACCGCGGACTTAAAGTGGTTATGCAATGCATAGAGCATAGAGCTCCTCACCATAAATAAACACAATTTTGCCATTTTCAAGATGTCCACAAACGCCGTATCTAAGGGATACGATGATGAGCATGTCACCAAGCTGATGTCTGGTCGGACAGAGCCGAGCCGCTCGCATTTGCATTGCGCGCTTCAATCAACCTGCACTTCCATCCTCATTCCACAATTTGCCACCTCACACTATGGGCAGCGATCGCAAAGGTTCGCCTGCAAATGGCTTGGGCTTCAGTATTCCTCTCACGGCCATCCACGGAAGTCACAACGTTGGCGTCAAGCGCAATAGCGACTACAAATCTGAATCCCCTTCTAAGAAACGAGTGCTCACTCCCCCACCGTCCAACGACGACCTGGACTCGGCCTCACCACGCACAGACGTGAGTTGGCCCTCTGACGAGGAGCCCCACGAGCTACTGCTGGTGGACAACGAGAAGAAGACCCCGACTATCAAACAGTGTTCAAACGCTGCCTGTGCGACTGAGGGCATGAGTCCCGAAGCCATCAAGCAGCACAAGGCCCAGCGTCGGAGAGAACAAGTGCGAGCAGCGTCACGACGATGTCGCGATCGACAACGCAAGGAGACGGAGGATCTGCGCACCAAAGTGTTTCAACTCGAGGAGTTTATCGCTCATACGATGCAGTCACATGAGTGGGAAATGAGGCAACAACTCGAGCGGATCCAAGCACTGCAGCAAGAGAATGAGTTGCTAACGCAACAACTTGCAGCTGCAACGGCGGCAAGAGTGGACGAGATTGAACCGGTGCCATTAGGAACCCCTGTCAAATTGGAAGATAGTGCGCTACCGGAGGATCTTGTGGACTGTATTAGTGACGATGTCCCGTGCCAGTGGAGTCACGAGCTCGTGTATCACGCTGTGGAAGACACGACACGACAACTGGTGACGATGTTGGAGTCACAGGTAGAACCTGTCAAGTCCCCGATCATTTTTGGCTGGCAGTTCGACTTCTGGTGCGAAGGTGACAAGTACTTTGGCCGCAATCGCAAGTTCTTCCCCAACGTCACTGCGTTGGAATTGGCTAAACGTATGCAGATGGTGGATCCACAACGATACATGGAGACGTTCCCAGAAGTGAAGAAGATGGAAATTCTCCATGTGTTTGACGAAAATGTCTTGGTGATGAGATTGGTGAAGGCGTTGCCTGGTAAAACTTTTACTCAGGCTGTGAATGCTCGATTCATGGCGGCCGCCGCACCACCCACCGGTTCTACAAGCCGCTGGGTATACGCCGACCGCACCATTGATGAGCCAGTAGACGGTGAGTATGCACTGGAAAACGAATGCAACGGCTACGTGTTCGAGGACACAGTCCAAGAGCTTCAGGACGGAACGCGAGTTGAGGGATGCCTGGCTCAGGGTGTGGGTCAGTTTGAAAGCGGCGGACTGGAGTGCAGTGTGCTGCTAGAGGAATTGGCCAAGGCGTTCTCCTCGGTCGTCATACGATGGGAAAGTCTCTTCATCAACGACTTCATTTCGGACGACGCCGACGACTTCGTCGACATGGTACTCGACTTGTGAGTGCATACAATAGTTGACTGCTGTTCGTGTACATATCGAAGCAATATTGTAATTCACGTAAGTTATCTTGTGCGTCGAATTCCAAGATAATAATCTTGAGCTCTGTTCGACTGCCTGAATATCCTTCACACGGTTTCGATGATGCCATTGTCTCTCGATCCAGTTCCTGCTCTCATTTTGTTGTAGCGGGATCGACAAAGTTATCAGCTTTAAGTTGGTGAATCTCTCGCTGCATTTGAATTATTTCATGTTCATTTTCTCCGATATCAACTATAATACCTGGTGGCGTGTGCGTTTTCGTTCCCCAAGCACTAAAAACGCAGAACCTTGGGATCATCATAAGCAAACCACTCAACCACTACCATACTCATCACTAGTGTTGTTCAACCGCCTAATGATCTAGTACTAGCTACTCTCCTCTCTTTCGCCTATAACGCTAGCAGAGCTGGCGGTCTCCTCGATAAAGGCACCACCGATCGATGTGAGACTACTTCTAGTCTGGCATCTGCATGTTTTTGACCGCGATCGCAGCGTGACAAAACGAGCCCTTGCGCGTGTTCCGCTTCCTCCCAAATGACTCTTGATCCTTCTAGAGCTGGAACAGGTCGTCCAAGTGCACCCCCCTCCGCACTCGACCACTCTCCCGCCGACACAATCCACCGTGCACTTGACCAACGTCTTGAAGTTATAGTGCGCCAACATTACCCATTTGCCGAAGAGCGAATCTGCGGCTTCGTCCGCGTCGCGTTTTTCCTCAAACAGACTTACTCGACTCCGTCTGATGAAGTCGATGGCGGCACCAAAAGGTCATCAACGGCATCGCGCTTGAACCACGGATGAACAAGGCCACTGTCTGCAGGTACCTTCTGATGCTTGATTTGTCGATCGGTCCGTCCTTCGTCGCTTTCCATCCGTGAAAAGCAAACTCAGAGAAGTCTGCGTTCACAATAAGTGATGTCGTAGTTGGTTTGGTCTGGTGTCCGTAGGGTTTTAGATTGTCGAATGGGTGGCGATTGGGTACACGAACTATGGTGGCAACAAGAGAAAGCAACGGCTCATCGTGGTATTTCCCAACGACAATGCAATGGCATTTGCAGCACCAGAAGTCTCGCTTCACGACTTCGATGGGATAGACGGTGACCTCATCTCGGAGAATACGGTCCTGGCAGATCAAAGTGCTCCCTATGCCGACCAGGTCGTCTGTGTGAAAGGTGTGGCATACCTCAACCTACGTTCTATCATCAATTGTAACGTAAGTGTACATTCGTATACGTTTACATAACTAGATCAAAAGATAGGTATACATATACGAATCGTATAAACTATATCAACTCATAACCCCGTTGAAATCGGTGACTGATTCGTATCTGTTTCTACCTGTATCAAGACGCATATCTGGATTGAGGGCGGAACGAGGCGACACAAGCCAAGTTGCTCACAGAGGCACGAGCGATGGAGCAACAACAGATCGTAGAGTCGTCGGGGCCCGATGCAGTAGACGTAAAAGCGGAGGTGGTCGAGCCCGAGCCACAGCTCGACGCGTCCTTCGGCAGCCCCGTGGACGACGCCAGTAAGAAGAAGAAGAAGAAAAAGAAGAAGAGCAGACGAAAGAGTCTGGAGAAGTCGCAATCTGAAGTCGAAGACTTGATCGAGGAGCTCAAAGCTAACGACGACCAGCCACAGTCAGAGGAGGAAGACAACCAGGCGTCTTCTATTGAAGATGAAGAGAACCAGGAGAGTACTGTGACCGAGAAGAGTACCGTGGCTGAAGAGAGTACTGTACCTGAGAGTACCGTGGCTGAGGAGACTACCGTATCTGAGGAGAGTTCCACAGCTGAAAGTACCGTGACTAAAGAGAGTACCGTAACTCAGGAGAGTACAGTGATGAGTACGGTGACTGAGAGTACTGTGACGGAGGTTACTACTATTGAGAAGGATACTGTAGCGACAGATGATGTTAGCGAGGACGAGTTAGGGCCTCCGCCTTTGGATCGTACGTCGTCATTGGATACGCTAAAAGCTACTGGAACGAAAGCTGTGGGCTCATTGTTTTCGAAGTTTAAAGTGGGACGCAAAAAGCCACTACCAAGTCGTACCGAGTCCGCTGCGAAATTGGAGGGGGTAGTACCGTCACCAGTGAAGACAGCAGTGAAGAAACTAGAGGTTCCTGAGGAGAAGAACCTAGATGACTTGCCCGTGCGCACCAAGAGGGAATTTTTCGGAGATGGAGAGCAGACTGTTCACGTAAGTGCTGAGAAGGAGAAGTACGATGCACTGGAAAAGCAGCGGAAGGAGAAAGAGGCTGAAGAGGCAGCTAGACACACACCACCATCGAGCATGAGATCTAATGAAGAGTTGCAAGCTCAGATTGCAGTTGCAAGTGAACAATTTGAAGTGGATATTAGCAAGACGGTGGAGTCATCGATAGAGATTTCAGATAAAGAGGTGGTTGACAGCAATGGTGCTGATTCTAATGTGGCGATTGATTTGGAATCGTCTGAAGTTGTTGTTGAGGGATCAGCGATGACGGGGGATGTAACTCTGTCTCCTGCTTCAGCGGATAAAGGCGAATCGACTGTATCTGTTGAAAAGCCAAGTGAGGTAACATCGGTTTTGATGGATACCGCTGAATATGCACACAAACAGATCACTACTGGGGTAGATGAAGACAATGCTGCATCTGAGAGTACTACAAATGGAACGACGGAAACAAGTCAAGACATCTCAGGTACCGCGAAGATGGAACCCGTTTCATTGAAACTTGACCTCAACCTCGACCTCGACCTTTCTACTGAAGCGTCAGAGGCTCAAAGTGAGAAAGTGTTTGAGAATACTGAACTACAGTCGAACGAAGTTGTCGAGGCCCTGACAACCGCGTCTGTCGAGGATGGAACTTCGCTTAAAACCGAGCAAAGCGAGACTACGTTGCCTGAACAGACCGAACTGCTGTCAGTGAAGGTAACCCCACCAGCAGAACTTGCTGCTGCAGTTACCGAGTCAGCTAAGCCAGAGAAAATGTCCCCTGTCAAAAGTCTTGCAAGCCGCTTTGAAGGTAAGCGGGAGCAATCATTGGACAGCCTGAAGTTCCGCACTGTCCGCGAGTTTTTCCCAACGGAACGAAGCATCCGTGTAGGCGCTGAGAAGCAGAAGTACGAGGCACAGGCACAGCAGCAACAACAGAAAGCCAAGGCTGAAGAAGAAGCAAAGTCGAAGTACAAGACTGGGTCAGGATTCAAATCTACTGACAAAGAAAGTGTATCAGGTGAACCCTCACCCAGCTTTAAGGCTGCTGTTAGTGATGAACCTGTTATCGCTCCAACAACAACAACTTCTACTGAGCTCGCCGGTTTCAGCACTCCCGACAATGCTTCCAGCCGGAAAAAGTTTAGTTTTGATGAGGGACATGTATCGGCAAACTCACCAAGCAAGTTCAGCGACGAGGCTTTGACACCTGTGAAAAGCATCGCCAGCCGCTTCGAAGGAAAGCGTGAACAATCGCTCGACAGCCTGAAGTTTCGTACAGTTCGCGAATTCTTCCCTGAGGAGCGAAGTGTTCGCGTTGGCTCTGAGAAACAGAAATTTGAGGCTCAAGCGCAACAAGATAAATCTCTGGACGCTTTAAAGTTTCGGACCGTTCGCGAGTTTTTCCCTGATGAAGGAAAACGCAGTGTCCACGTCGGTGCTGAAAAGGCGAAATTCGAGGCACTCACGAAACAGCAGGATGAAGCAGCAAAGGCGGCAGAACAAATTAAGCTGAAGCATGCTGCGCTTTCGCCAACGCCAACCTCTGTGAAGCTTGAAAATTCCGAGGGAAATCTGATAGTTGAGACAGCAAATGAGGGATCGCCTTCAACGCTAGACGAATCGCAGCTTGCGGCAGACACAAGTGTTGCTGTCACTGCTCCAGAACCAAAAGATGTTGAAGCCGTCGAACTGACCGACACGAATGCCGCTGTTGAAGCTGATGTCAACGAAAGTTTGGATGTGGCTGCTAAGACCAAAGATGCATCTCGTGTGGATGTTGCATCAGTGGCAGAATTAAGTGATAACTCAAGTTCTACTGATCATGTGGCTACAACTGTCGGTGATGCTACTAACCTTCAGAACCAAGTGACCGATGCCAAAGCGGCAGTGTCAGAGCCGACAGCTCCAACTAACACTGATGAAATCGATTTGGACAAGGAGGTCGAGGATGTTAGCAAACAACAACCAGAGGAAAATGTGGATTCCACTGAAGTGTTCAAAATTGAGCAGAAGACCGAAAAGGATCTGGTTGACGTTGGAGATAGACTTGTAGATCTGGATATCGGAGATTCTATCACTATAAAGCAAGAGGAATTTGCAGGTTCCATCGAAGAATCCACTGTCGACGAACAGGTCAGCACTGATTTCGAGAAGGCTGAGGAGAACAAAAGAGTAGCCCACGTAGTCGATCCGACGATTGAAAAAGGACTGGGTGCTCTGGATCTGGGAGAACCTGTTGTGGACGAACGGGTTGAAGCAAATATTGATGTCAACAGTAATGATCTTGCTGTCAGTGAACAGGTCAACCTCGTGGAAGCTGAGCACATTGTGGTTGTTGATGAAAAACCTCAGAACAGTGAACTAGTTGAATTGGATCTTGGTGAGCCGGTCGTAAAGGATCAGTTTGAATCTTCGGTCTCCGCACTTAGCAACGGGTCTATTGCGAGCGACGAGGTCCCAAGTCTAGACATTCAGCAACCTATTGAAGTCCAACAAACAGAGAAGGAAAGCCAGTCTGAAGATGTAGAAATTGCACCAAGCACTGGAAATGGAACTGCTAAGCTGGATCTTGGAGAGGCTGCAGATGAAGCTGGTCAATCCAACCAGCAGCCAAAGTTAAAACGTCCGATGCTGACTACGGAACGATCGTTTGTGATTGAAGATGATCAGACCATCGAGACAGAAGATACGGTCGTTGTAGGTGAACGACCTATGACGGATGGTGAGGATGAGTTTGAACCACTATCGTCATCGAAGGCTCGCCCAGCACACGAGTTGTTCGCCGGCATCAACTCTTCCAAGGCAAAAAAGGAGTTGAAGAAGAAAACATTGGTGCCGAAGCTGACTCGCAAGATATCTACTGGATCAGTAGGATCTGCCAAGTCACCGGCAGCCAAGACTACGGTTTCTGTCCCAATGAAGCGTGCATCAATTACCGTGCCGACTGCATCTTACTCAGCCAAGAAGACAGCAGAAACAGATGAGTTACACAAAGCTTCACCTCAACTTAAGAAGCAAGGCTCAGCATCTAAACTCAAGGGCACGGGATTCATTAAACCCTCACCTGCTGCCCCGACCGTCCCAGTCCCGATGAAGAGAGCTTCTATCACCGCTCCAACGGCTTCATACAAGGCGAAGAAGGCTGCTGAAGAAGCTGAGTTGCACAAAGCTTCTCCTAAACTTAAAAAGCAAGGCTCAGCATCTAAGCTCAAAGGCACAGTCAGCGAGACGGGATTCGTTAAACCCCCTCCAGCGGCTCCTACAGTTCCTGTCCCCATGAGGAGAGCGTCGATCACAGCACCTACTGCTTCATCGCAGGCTAGAAATGTTCCAGATCACTCCGTAGAGGGAGGTGAATCTCGCCCGGCTCCAAAGAACCATGCGTCCAAACCATCACCGACGGTTCCTGTGGCCCCGAAGCGTGCATCGATCATGGCACCAACCGCCTCTTACAGGGCAAAGAAGACTGCAGAGCATGAGAATATCAGTGTTGAGGTTCCCTCAGCTCCAGCTCGGAACAAACGGTACTCGACCGTAAAGAGCAAAGTGCTGGAGGGCATTCAGTCTGGATCGACAACACATGCGGTTGCGCACAAAATGATCACGAAGGAGGAGTTTATCGCTGCTGAGCGCCGAAAGAGTCTGGGTTCCGCTGGCGTACGCAGCGTTCTCGATGCAGTTGATCGACGTGCGTCGTTGACTGCTCGCGTAACAATTGATGGCCCACCGGAGCCGTTCGTGCGATCGGCATTGTCACGCAAAAAGTTAAATTCGACGGTTCCTCGGTACTTGGATTACGAGAACACGCCGGGATACGCTGAACGTGCTCGGAAGCAGCACGAGCGTCGCAAACGACTAGAGGAGGAAAATGCTGCGAAGTCCGAGAAGCGCCAGCATGAATTACGCGTGTTCTTCTCTGAGAAGCAACAGAAGTCGTTGATGTCAAGTGCAGATGAGGTTCGCCGCGGCTTGGAGGCTCACGAGTTTGCTAAGTTAGCAAAGGAGAGTGAAATTGAAGCTCAAAAAGCTTTAAGGAGAGAAAAGCAGCGCGCTTGCTCCACTCGTAGCCATTCGTCTGCTACCTCAAGTGCGGGCGTGTCATCATCCAACGGTGCAGCTTCCCGTACATCGAAGAAGTCCTCGATATCGACTTTATCTGTAGAAGACAAGATTGTGGAAGCACCTGTGGTGGAATCAACAGTAATGAAGACAGAGGAAGTGGTGGCGTCAACTACAGTTGTGACAGAAGAGATTGTCGAATTGCAGCAAGAGTTGGAGGAGACTGTCATTAACACGGCAGTCGAAGTGGAGACGATTCCAGTTCCTGTTGTTGACGACGACCCGGCACTCGAGCACGTAGCCAAGAAGATTGATTTCGACGCAACGAGCACCGATAGCGATGATAAGGGTGTATCGAACGAGTAGTCGTGGTTGCAAGCGAGACTAGGAGGGTTTGTCATGGTTTGCGCGAGCAGTAGCGTAGCGTAATGTAGACAATGTAAGTGCTTGGTGATTGTCATTTTGTAGTCCGCTATTATTGAGCACAGGAGTGGACAACGGTCAGTGGTAACGAAAGCTACCACACGAATTTATCGTCGACATGGGCAATTGGCTCAGTGCTATCGTCGACACCATCACGGACTATCTGGATGACCTCGCGGATCAGCACCCAATACGTTCGCTGATCAAATGGCGCTCAAAGTCGAAGAAACAGCTCTTCGAAGAAAAACTTCAGCCGCAAGTCGCTGCGGCAGTTCAACACAAATCTGTTGTACGGACAAGTTTGGTTGTTCCTGGTCCTGATGATATTCCGCAAATATTTACTAGTGCTCGTTCCCTGAATGTCGAATGGAATTTGTGCGATAAGGTGGATCCCGCAAGACGAGTTGACGTAGTTGGTGACTACAAGATTCTTCGCAAGCGACAAAAAGGTCTATTCGTTGACAAGAACACTCAATTGCAAGTGCATTGTGACACACGAACGCTAGCTCAGAATGAATTGGAGATCATGTGCTACATAGTCAACTACTGTGTGACATACAAGAGACCGATCCACCGAAATGTCGTTCATCTGCTTGGCTATTACTCTGCAAGTGATCGACTTCACGAAATCATTGAATTTTGTGAGCTTGGCACTCTCATGAATGCTTACATTGAAAGTCCGCAAGAAGGTTTGCGTCTGACATTTTCGCCCACGGAAGGAGAAGTTTGTGACGCGATGTTTCAGATCTGCTCAGGTCTTCACTTCCTTCATGAGAACGGTATTGCACATTGCAATCTCGGCCTCGAAAATGTTTTCGTCACTAGCGAGAATATCCTGAAAATTGGCGACTTTGAGCATTCCGTCTTCGTGGGGTCTGACAACCAGCATCAGCCACTACCGAAGTTACCCCCACCGCCACTCAAAACGTACATTGCACCTGAGATTGAAGCTTGTAAATCTGGAGAGCGACTGGATCTGCAAAAAGCTGACGTGTGGTCTGTAGGAATCATATTCATCCTACTGCTCACGAAGAAACCTCTGTTTGATGCTGCTCGACCGGATGACAACGGATATCAAATGTTCTGTCGTGTTGGCCTGCGCTCTTACCTGAAAGTAATGTATCTCGAGCAATCGGCGATATGTAAGCTATCTGACGAACTATTCGAGTTTGCTGAAGGACTATTAAACTTGAACCCGAAATTGCGATTGACTATGCGCGAGGCATTGGAGACCAACTGGCTAAAGAACGATAAAATTCCGGAACGAAGAGCAGACAGCTTCGCGATTGCTTCATTTCACAACGATGCTGGTGCAGCTCACTCAATCGACGGCAGACGCAAACAAGAATGAATTGTAAGAACTCCATATCAATATTGCTATTGGTTCCTAACCGACTTATAATACCATAGTGATGAACTTTCACCCGGTTCAGATTCGATACACATTCATTGTCGCCTCGGTCTTAATACTCTCGGTTCTGGAATTCCGAATGCTTGCCGCAGGTTTCTATTTACAAGCAACACAGATGTTAGAATTGATGTTAGAATTGAAGTTAGGTACTCCAGAGTACTTACTTTACAAGTGCAGCAGGCACACTTCCGGGTAAAGCGTCACTCAGTCGAGTGATCTTCATATCAAGTTCAGTGTTGTTTACCAGCTTTTCCAGTCGTATTTTCTGGGCTAAAACACGTTCGATCCAATTGTTTAACCCTGCTCCGATCTCCGCCATTTCTTGTTGAAGTTCATGTTTTCTCGAGTAGGACACAATGCCATTGATCTCACAATAGCATACATCACATGCGTTGCGATAGAGAAACACTAGCTGTCGTACTCGCCTTCCAAGTTGACTAGAGTTCCAGACTATCCAGCAACGTATTTGTGTTCAGTCACGTAATCCCGGATGGTTTGGACCACATTTGCATAGTGTACATTCCAGTACATCTGCAAGCTATCGCAGCTAGCTTTCAGAAACATGAAAAGATGTGTTAGACTTCCCACGGTATTAGATGCTTGAAGAATTTCGGTACATTGATCCAAAAGTTCTTTCACAACTGAGAGAGTTATGCATTTGATTGGGGATCGACAGATAACATCAGCCAAAGCCTCAATAGCCATTCCAAACGTTTTTGCGGCGGCTACATTGATGTTTCCTTGGTGCAGATACACCAAAATATGTGTGTTGATTTCTCGTGCTTGAAGTAGAAACCTTTGGATCCTCTTCGTACAGTTCGAGTTGGCAATTTCGCGATTGTTCAGGATTTTCCCGACTATTTTGCCCATACGAAGGAACTCCTTGAGCTTACTGTCAATATCACAAGCGGTGGAATTTACGCACTGTTCCGCCTGAATACGTGTTGTTGCTGGGCGCTTGGATTCGTGATGTATGGTATCAGGTTCAGTTCGGGCTCTCTTGCCAGTGGATACACTTACCACGGTAGTACCTTTCGTTAATCGTGTGCCTATGCCGTGGATTCTGGATGTAGCAGCTGCAAATTTTTTGCTCGTTTTATCGCTCTTGTAAAAGCTACAGCACACACAACAAAAAACTGGTTAGATATGCTGATAATCGATTCGAGGCATCCTCTATTACATTTGAAACCTACTTCAGAAGCGGCTTGTGTGCTTTTCCAGGAAACATTGCATCGAACTTGAGCAATTCGGCGCTCATGTATTTCATCCACTCTACCAGCACTTTTCCTACTCGTTTTAACCAATGGGATAAAACGAGACCAACATCGTTGAACTTTTGTCATGATTCATCTTCCCATATTAACGGATATCCAATATTGTACCGGAACATTTTGTAAGTACATATTGCGCGGAAACGTTCACCAAATTGACGCACGGCTAACTTCAGTTGATGCGATCTGCTCAATGTTTTTCACACATTCGCTCATTCCATCAAAGATATCTGGAAATCGCATGTCGCAATATTGTAGCAACTCATTTCGAATCTGGAGTAGTGGCTGAAGAGCTTGAGAATATTCCGACATGAGTATTCCCTTCGTGGTCGAGTCCAAAATCATGGCTGTGTCTATGATCCAGGCACGACTAAAGTGTTTGCTTTCATATGTGGTTATGAGAGACATAGTAAACTTCGTGGCTTCGCAGAAAGCAGTGACCATTTGTGTATCCATATCACCCTTAGACACACGTGCACAAAAATCTCTTTGCGCCCGTTTAAAGCTGCTTTCCAAAATGACAGACCATTTTCCAATGACAACTTCTGGCTTCTTCTTCATAACAAAACTCGATGTACGATCTAGAACAGCGCTCTCGATCTCATATTGCCCCCTCCTTAACAACAGAGATGAAATGATCTAGAGGTTTTGGAGGGTCCAATCCGTGGCTAGCATGTATCGTTACGTTTGAATTCGACAAGGTAGTCTCAGCAGAGTCGTTCCTCGTCTCGCCACTATGCAGAGGTTTGAGACGATCTTCCTTCGGCACAGACTCCCCAATCAGAGCAGAGTCACTTATTGTCTCGCCTGCATGAGAACCTTTCTGTGGCATCGACACTCCCTTTGCGTTACCATCGTCAATTGTCCTGATCACTCTATCGCCAATCATCTGACACCAATTCCTACAAGCAAATTGGGACACGTATACAGGCAGTTAAGTTATCAGCATATATACATACCAATACATTATGTACTTACTCATGCAGTGTCGCTGGTAATCTGCCAGGAAACCGAGTCTCAAATTGTCGAAAGTAGTTACTAACCAGTACACCATCTACCTCCGAGCACTTCACGTCGGACAACCATAACACCTGCATCCAATTCGCCAATGCTATGCCAGCCTCACTAAAGCGGACCCATTCAGAGTCCGTCCGTGGTGCCTCCCCAACGACATCTTGGCTCAGCTGATAGTCTGTGCAATCACAGATAAATTTTCGCAGCAATGTTAAAAGGTACGGAAGCAGTTGATTTGCCTGAACTCCGCGGTGACGTTCAATCAAGATCACGTAATTCGACATATCTTCCAAAGTATCACGATCGCTGCGACTACAGTACGCTACGAGGTCATCACGACACTTTTCCAGAGGTGCCAACACTTTCGCCAATTTTGAGTTCTTAACGGCATTTCCCACATCCTTGAGGTCTTCCACCAGCTGCATCAGCCATGACGGTTTCTGTGACATCGCTTGATACGATGTGAGGACAGAAACCGCGAATGTTGTGGCGTTTAAAAAAATTCTGCAACTTCTTCCTCTACTTTTCCCTCGCTCAGAAGATCAAGAAACTCTCGATTGGCGTCCAATCCATTTATTTCCACAATTCTCCTCCACGCTTCAATTGTCTCTGCATCTTCCGGGTCAATCACCATTTTCACAGCATTCTTCGCCATAGCTGTATATTTTTCTATACTGGGTCGTCCCTTTGTCTGCAAATCCACCGTCTCAAGTGGATCTAACGCAACTTCCTCTGTAGTCTCACATTGTTGTTTTTCCGGAAATTCATTTTTTACATCATTTTCTACTTTGTCTCCCGTTTCATTATCTCCTTCATCCTACAAAATATCAACATTAATAAAAGATAGTTTCAACCCCAAAACCTACATAAATCATTTATAACCTAAAATACTTCACCTCTTTTCCTAAAGCTGTTTGTGGGATACAGCATTTAGCCAGAATCAATAGTTGTGTCGTCGTGTTCTGCAGTCCTCGTTGGGCTCGTTCCACACTGTCTATTAGCTCCAAAATTTCCATTTCATCGAATTCTGTTAAATTTTGGGAGTCCGTTAATCCGTCGGCGAGTCTCACGTGGAGCTGCACGACCTGCGTAGCCCGCAGAAGCTGCTGCTCCACGTCCTGGAGTTTGGCTACGAGCATCATATAGGGCGATATTTGCTGTGTTTGATTGGTGCGTCGATTATTTAGTGTGTCAATTATGTTCCATTCTCTGATTGGCCTCTTTTCTAGTTAGTGTGTCCTATACATTTTGAGGCGCCGATTTCTTAACCCTTTCGTGGTCAAACGC
>PCFV01000520.1:0-23430 GCA_002812785.1 Phytophthora litchii | reverse complement strand
TGCACGGCTAGTGCTAAACACCGCGGACTCTGCTGGAAACACGGTGGATCCACGCTGTGCACAGTGGAGGGATGCACACGCGGAGCTAAGTCCCGCGGTCTGTGCTGGTCACACGGCGGCGGCACCAAGTGCTCGGTGGCTAACTGCCAGAAGACGACGATCTCCAAGGGTCTGTGCTGGACGCACGGCGGCGGCAAGCGCTGCGCGTCCGATGGATGCAAGCGACCGGCGTCGCAGAGCAAACAGAACTACTGTTCTAAGCACCAACTGAAGAAGGCCAAACTGTCAGCCACGCAGTAAATAGGATCTGTACGTCTGAGAATGAATTTCACTATTTATCGTCTTCAAAATGATCACATACTTGTTATGGTAGAGTTCTTCCAGCATTATGCTGTGCTCGTGGTTCTACCTGCTAGGATACTACTCAAGTACCTAGAACTATGAACACAGCATAGCTGTGAGATTTGTAATTACATAATGCCGACTTTGCTTGTGCTACAGTAGTATAATACTGAAGGCGACTTCAGGATCTTGTGATGTTGAAGTGCACAACGTAACAACACCCAACGACGGTGCCCCCTTCAATCTGCATGACCACTTCAAGTACATGGAGGGTCAGCGAGTTCTTTTGACACTGTGTAGACAAAATAGCTGAATAGCACAACAGTAATTGTTTTGCTCGAGTTCGTGCTGTGTGTAAATTCAAGCAACGCATCATGCTAAAGATTTCTAATGAATCAATTTGAACAGCCTTCGCTCTTTACATCACCCTGTTTATTGGTAGAGGGAAGGAGGTGAATTGCCGCTAAATGAAAACTTTTAGTTGCAAACAACAAGTAATCGACACTAGTAGACAATATCCACAAAAGCGTTTGTAGTGGGGCTGTACGTGTTCGTATTCTTTGCACTTGGTAGCAAAAAGTAATCATCAACACCTTCTCCATTCGATTGAGCTCACACTACAGTTCTAATGTAGACTCGCTTTCACTCAGTACGAGCCGCCGTGCCCCTCCACCGTGTCGTATAAAGGATTTGTTGTTGTTGAACGGTGAGCATTTGTGAATTTGTCGTCTCGAAGTGAGATTTAGGACAAACCGTTTGCTAGTAAAGTTCTTCCTTTACTTGCTAGGTAGATGGCAATCCATACTGCAGCTCATTTCAATCATCTCTGTCAAACTGTGCGTACTCATAGTGTATCGTTGAGAAAGATTTTAGACCCCAGTAACTCACTTGCAAATCAAGTTGAGGAAAAAAGACCTTTCTTCAAGTTGAGGCATTCAAGACTAGTTCTAGGATTGTTGTCGCAAGCAGCAATGAATGAGTACACTTGATAGAGATTGCAAGCCTAGACATGTCATACATCAGTTTGGTATGATATTTATGCAGTTGTCAGCGCTCATCGCCTCACCGTTAATTGCAATGTGCAACACTTGCAGTAAATGCAATTGTGTTGTCGGGGAGCCTGCGTTGGGACGTGTGTGGTCTTTTCCAACCGAAATTTTCATGGTGCTCTGAACTCCACTAACACTTTAAAGTTTATACACTTTGAAGCTGCTTATATTTGGTTGCAACGATGTACATGATCTTATGTTGTGTATTGAGACTGTCGCTCTCTTGAGTTCTGCTTAGAACGAGACGGACGAGCGTAGTTCGTTCGGAAGGCACACCGTGCCATTGTTTAGTTTGGAGACGTAGGCTTCGAGAGCTGTATCGACACGCTCCGCCTCAGCTTCAGAGACCTTCACAGTTGCGTTCACACCGGCAATCACGGCGAACTCGGCCGTGTACAGGTAGTTGCTGAGGGCCATGACAAATTCATCCGTGTCCTTGATATCACCTGAGTTGGTCGGGTGGTTGAGCCACGTCAGACTCGAAACGGTACCAACGCCATTGCCCGTGCATTTGTACGTGTAGTTGAAGCCCGACGGGTGCACGTAGAAGCCATTCTGCTGGATGACATTGGCCCCACAATTGCCAACCATCTCGCGGTTCAGAAACAGCTTGAGCGACGCACCATTGGTCTGGATGGTCATTAGCGTGTTACCGAACGGCGACCAGGAGAGCACCTCGCCCAACGATAGATCGCCGGCAGCCACGACCTTGTCACCACGGATACCGCCGCCATTCATGACGGCAATGTCGGCCGAACCGTTACCATAGTACTGGAGACTAGCATCTGCGAAGAGGTGACCGATCTTGCAGTCCTTGGTGCGGACAACGCTCTGGGATAGATCCAAGTCCTCGCACAAGTTACCGATGATCTGTTCCTCTAGTGCATCCATCTGCGCCTGGTACGTGGCGATGATAGCGTCCAGGGTGTTGTCGGTCGGCATACTCTCGACAATCGGAATAGCCTGGTGGGTCATCAGAGCCGTGCGGTCGTTGTCATCGTCGGCAGCGTAGTACTCAATGTGCGACTTCCAGATCGAGCGGAAGTCGAAGTCGGACTTGAGGTACGGCGTGCCGTAGTTGGTCTGCAGCATCGACGTGTGGTCGTGTCCGCCGATGATAAAGTCGATTCCGTCCACCTCCTTGGAAAGTCTGTTGTCGTCAGCCAGGTCCTGGTGCGTCATGGCGATGATAAAATCGACGTTCTGGGCCTGAAGGGCAGCTACCTGCTCTCGTGCAGCCTGAATGGGGTCCTCCCAGTACAGTCCTTTGCTCGTGTCCTGCATGTCGTACATGACACCAAAGATTCCAATACTAATGTGGCCATTGGCAGCGTAAGTCAAGTTCTTGACGGCATGTGGAATGGTGCCGCGAAGGAGTTGACGATTGGCGATCTCGTAGCAATTGGCGTTGAGCCATGGGAAGTCGGAGGCGAGCGACACATTCATGAAGTTCTCAAGTCCGAAGTCGAACTCGTGGTTACCGAGTGAAGCAAAGTCCAGACCGATAGCGTTGTGTGCCTTCACCATGTGCTGACCGTTGAACTGTGTCGACCAGAGCGACGGTGATACCGTGTCACCGGCAAACAGCACGAGACTGTTGGGGTTGGCCTCACGCATGGCTTTCGCAATGGGAACCACGCGCGACGGACCACCTAGCTTGATACCTTCAACAGTGTCCTGTAGCATTTCGTAGACATCGTTATACGACAAAATGTCGAAGTTGGCAGTCAAGTTGCGAGCTTGAACACCAGAGATGGCGGCAATTGCGACGACTAGAGACCCCCAAAGCATGGTTCTGGTGGTAGGCACTACAAGCGAACTGTTGAGGAGGTCGCAAGTTGCGAAATGCCATCCCGCATGGACAGATAGACAACCGAAACGTCTGAGCCGGTGGAGAGGCGGACATACGGTGCATCCGGCAGGAGTGAGCCAAGGACTCAAAGCATACCATTGATGCAAACTTGTGGGCTTGCCCCATCTTAGTCCTGTATTACACATCACGAGGAATTGTTATTGATAGTCGGTCCACACAAGCGGACACTTGAGCCAAGACAACCATGCAACCCCGATTCGACAGCTTGGTTTGTGGCTCGCGTTTGATGTTGAACTCGGTCAGCTAATACAGCTTCCGAATGTAAATCAGCGCAAGTGTAGCATCTTCCAAGTGGAAGTTGTGTTCTACTGTGGAAGTGGGCCATGACTATAATTTTCAGTAGCATCCAGTTAAATGACCCCGTCAACGTCGACGACGTCGAGGTCACCTCGACGGGGTGTGCATATCGCAGGTGAGGTGGTGCAATCCGCTTTTTCCAAGCGACCGCATGGCGCCTAAACGAGTCGCTGCGGCTGCGTTTCGAACCTGGTACAGCAGCAGATGCAAGTTCTAGTGCAGGTTGAACTATGAAGTGAGCCCTCCTCCAGTGCTTTCGTCGCCGAGCCTGAGGTGGGCCAGCAACGCAGCGTCTTCGTGGAGTTTTATGGATGTGGAAACCGCAGAGCACGTTCAAAAGGCATGGACAAGACCACACACATCCCAACCCAGGCTCCCCGACAACACGACCGAGTCCGTCACCAAGACGCTGTGCTGCACCTCGACTGTGCGACTGATGAGCGTCGACAGCCACGTAATTCCTGAAAAGCCTCGAGTCGAAATAGAGCCTTGCAACTTGTGGAATTGACCTCAGCATCTCCGTACGTCTGATCTCGACCATCGTCCGTCTCTAAAACTGTCGCTATCAGGTTGGCGATACCAGTACTGCATTCACGTAGTACCTGGCAAAAACTTGCATGTATAATCTTTCAACTGATTCTTGCAGTAGTCAAGCGACAATGAATACTAAGGCCGCGCACAAATACCTATGACATTTTACTTGGTTTGATCCGTCTAAGCCGGATATGCAATATAAGCAAGATGTTTTTCGGTTAGAAAACCGATATCGCTTCAAAGCTTGCGTAAGATGGTACTGTATGGATGTTAGGATTGAGTCCATTTACTCTTTCTTAAAAAAAGTTATACATCGCCTTTCTTGTGTACGTGTAAGCTTGTTGAGGGTTTTGCCATACTTTTCGTTCCGCAGTTACTTTTGCTTCTGCACGCAACACGATCTTCTCCACCAGGGGCTGCATCTTGCCCACGATCTTCTCAAGGGGGAAGTTCAGATAGATCAGAGGCTTTCTATTTGTCGTTTTTCAGATTATATCGCTGGACGAAATTCCTTATCGACAGTTATCTTAAAACTAACTGTAACTACTTTCTGGTCTTGCAGGCAATCCCATAGCTTTGGTAGCACACAATTTTCTGTGAAGCCTTGGCGCTTAATCTCCATGTTGTTTCCTCAAAACATGACGTGTACTCAGGTGTTTCTTCATGGCGTTGATTACTTTGCAGTGTTGGTGAAAGCAGCTATTGGTTGCTTGGGCCATCATTTCAGCTAGTAGTTTATGAATGCTGCCCTCGCCAATTTAAACTCGTCGAACAAGGGTGATTAGCTAAAGGTAACGCGCTTACCACTTGGTGAAATTGTAGTAGTCCCAGCAGCAAGTCCAATCGGAGGCTAGACTTCTCCAAACCTATCGTCGAGACTTCTCGATTCTGTCGAAAACTCATACAATAACGGCGTGTGAAAGTGAATTAGCCTCACATGAAAACGATTCTGTCGAAAACTCATACAATAACGACGTATGAAAGTGAATTAGCCTCACATGAAAAACCCCTAACTACTCGTACTGTACTGTACGACTGAAGTCGAACAGCAAACCTGCCAAATCGATTCGTCAGTCTTGATTTGTATCCATGACATTGCAATCTTCGGACACCAATGTACAGTAATCTGCGTGAATACCGAACGGGTATACAGTTAATATCCTTGTATAATTTATATTATTATAGGATGGGTACAGATACTGATCTACCAAAAATCCATCAGAACCATGCATCTTTGCCAATCGAACTCTCTCATAATTGCACTTGGATGCTCGTACCACAACTTCCATGCCCACCTTCCCAACGAGGCGTCTCCGCCTCACCTGGGCAGAAAAGATTGGCATCATCGGCAAGGCCACATACATGCTTGGCATGTCCTACTTAGACCTTGTGAATTTGGCCGTGGCATAGTTCAGTGTTAGTAAACACAGGAAGCATCAAGTTCATGCTTAAATAATCTCAGTACAGACCATTCTTTGTACTTCTTGGCATCACTTTATACACTTGGAGTTATTATATATATCAGGCGTTCGGTACTCACGCAGATTACTGTACCACAATTCAAGTCTCCGATGCTGCATCAAGTGTTTTCGATTCTGCTGGCATGTTTGCCTCTAACTTCTGCATGGCTACCACCCATCGTGGCAAAAGGCAACAAACTCTTCGACTCGGAAAACGGGTCTTGAATTCCGGATCAAAGGAATGGCATACTACCCTCGACCCAACAGTGGCGAACTCTCGGATGTGACCAATTACGACTGGGCATCGGACGACCACGAGGACGTATGGGGTCCTCATTTGGAGGTCATGCAAGATCTGGGGGTTAACACCATCCGTCTCTACTCGGTGGACCCCAGTAGGTCCCACGACAAGTTCATGTGTGCCTGTTCACAGGCACACATGCAGGCATCTACGTGTCTGTGGGCATGGCTGCACCCTGCACAGGCTGCTCAGTAGCCGATGTGGCTGCCCCTAAATGCTACCCAGACGACATGTTGACACGCATGCAAATGGTGTACAATGCCTTTGCTGTTTATGACAATACACTTTTTTTCAGTGTGGCCAATGAGCCCAACCTCATTTCAGTGGATGGCGATTCAGGTGAAGCTGTGATGCCCTGCATCAAGGCCATGATCCGAGACATTCGGGAATATGCTGATAGCTGCGTTGGCAGCTTGAGAGAAGTGCCGATTGGAGTGGAGATGGCAGATATCCCACCCAGAGCTCAGTGGTTGCAGTACTTCGACTGCACTGCGAGCAACGACAGTTCCAGTGGCAGTGGAGATTCGTACGAAAGAGCTCAATGGATGGGGTTCAATCTCTACGTCGAGTGTGACCCCACCGGACACACAGAATATTCGCAATCGACGGGACTTATGAAAGACTACAAGGACGCCGCGTATCCGCGTCCTATCATGTTTGGCGAATTTGGCTGCAACACGGGAGATAATACCATGGATGGATACGAGAACCAGCGCACATTCTACGATGTAAGTAGTGAGATGGTTTAATGGTTTCCTGTGTTGGGAACTCACAAGTTCATTTTGGTTGTCGTGGTTGTAGGCCAAGTGGATGAACGAGGAGGCTGATATGACGGAAGAGATTGTGGGCGGAAATGTGTTCGAGTTCTCGACAGAGATTGCTAACCTTGAGGGGGAGAAGGGGGAGTTATTGCCATGGTATACAAGGTGATCCCTCTCTAACGTTTTGTTTTGTGCTCTACTGAACAGCTTTGACGAAGAAGGCTGACAAAGGCAAGTACGGAGTGGGCTACTTCCAGCCTGATGATTGCGACAATGAGAACACTACGTGCGAGTTCACGGCATATCCTGAGTACGACAACCTTAAGACGGCCTACACAACCACCAAAAACTCTACTGTCGAGATGGATTCGTTCACACCAAATCGAACTTCTGTGCTTAAGTGTCCGTCAGCACTTTCAATGGATCTCCCCGATAAGCCAGACGGTGAGTCTGTTGTGCAGTGTGCATTGTTGTGGTTCACTGGAACTGAAGATTTTGTGCTGTGTTTTAGTCGAAGCACTGTCATGCTCGGTAGCGCAACCAGTTTGTGACGGCAAGAAGTCGAACAACTTCGATTCAAGCACGCTGGCCGACCTCAACGAGGGCACAATTTCGTCGTCAACTGGTAGTGGTTCCACGGCGTCTTCTAAGGGCAAGGACAGCTCTGGTTCTAGCACCGCACTTGCCTTATCAGTTGAAGCGCTGGCAGTCGTTCTTGCTGCATTCTTGGCAATGTACTAAACTCAGCTCGATATGTCTTCGTAGCAATGCAAGACGCATTCACGTCATATATTAGTTTTAAAATGAATGGAAGTAGAAATGAACGCCAACATCGAAGGAGACATTGCAGTCTAGGGGAAATTGGACTCCATCTCCCCACTGCAAAGAGGAGCTTCGCGACGTTCACCAAAGACGTAGTGGCCCACTACATAACCAGCGACGACCCAGAGAAGCAGCGTGAAGTCATACGTCATGGAAACCAGCATAAGCATATATGCCACGAACAGCGTAACGCCATGTAGCAAACTGTGCACGCCATGCTGCGTTTCGGGAGACAAAGTACGGAACCACGCCGGTCCGTAAGAATCAGCGAGTGGCATGTTCTGTGTCGTAGATCTTAGCAGTTGTGCATTCTCCGTCGCATGGGGTGCATTGCTACTCAGCAAATGCTTGAGGCTACTTTCCTTGCGTAGTACACGGCGTAGTTGTAACAAATATTCGTTGAAAACAGCCACCAGTGCCACTAGAATTCCACCAAAAATGTAGCGCACACGCGAGTCCAGTACCCATCCAGGGAACCACAACAAAATACACGGTGTCGAGTTGCCACTGAGTGAAAACCCATTGAGCATGGTAGTTCCAGGTCCAGAGCAGAACCCGTGCTCTTCCTTCCCAGCGCCTTCCTCTGCAGCTTGGAACGACAAAATCTCCCCATAAACTTCCCGTGCGTGCGTGATACTGCACGTGTGCACTGCTTGATCGCCGTGCATCATCACTACTTGTGGTCCGCCGGAGACCGACGACTCCATACCGCACACTGGACACAACACACTCTCGTCCGCATCGTGGTGGTTGTGCGTCGCTGGAGGAGATGCAACACCTTTCAATCCAACGCTCTGCAATGAGCACACATCATGAGCACTTGCTTGTCCCAAAATTACAGCTGAAAAGCTGAGAAAGCCGTACCGGGTCTTTGATAAAGGCGTCGAGTGTTTCCTGAGTAGCAAATCGCAGCTTCTGGCCGTTCTTGAGCTGGAAATTGTAGCTCTTACTCATCACCATCTTGCCACTCACAGGGTCGTCCTACCAGGTTCAAAGAACGAGAGGATCGTGAGTTAACAGGTAGAAATACGACGTAGAGTGGTAACTTACAGGCATGTCGTCCATGTCCATGGCGCTGGCGCTGTAGAAGACGAAAATCATAGCGACAACCGCGACTAGCAGCGTCGAAAGACGGTGATTCATTCTGGTCATGTTGGAAGACGGTGAGGACTCTGGCGAGCGAAGCAGGAGGCAGCAACGACGACTTCTTGTCCTACGAGCTTTTTGGCGACTGACGTGGTAGTTGAATGTGTCTGGGTTCAGACAACATTGAGACGACACGCGACGTGAAAATTGATTTCGTGCAGAAAGTAATAGGCTAAAGTATCAAAGTGACAGTGTTTTGTAAGGAATATTGAAATGATAACTAATACATCGTAAGAACGCAATTCAGGTTCACAATTTAGTCGACATTCTGCAGCATTTTGGTGGTCACTTGCGTTGAATTCCCAATATCGAAGCCACTGGTGTCTTGTACATTAGTCATCCACAAGTTGTAGCTCACCTGAACACGTCGAGCGTCATCGCTGGCCACACATTGCCGCCGCATTCCAGCTGCATCTTACTCATCAATGACAACCATGAGTCTCTTTTCAGAGCAGCACAACATATCAAACTCTACATTTTATCATATTTCAGAGCATTTTTTTACTCGAAAACAAGAAATCATTGTAGTGTCTATCTCAGGCTATGTGATTATAAAGGATATTTCAAATCGACAATATATTGTTGACCTGTCAATCCCGCAATTCACTAGCTGACTCTTTGACTCACTCCTTCGCTCTCGACGACTGTGATGAACCACGGCGGCTTCTGCATGGGGCCAGGCTCGCTCATGGGCACGTCCGGATTCAAGTGGGCAGGACGCGACCCGATGGACGACTGCTCCATGCTGTGGCTCGAGAGTTGGGGGCTCAAGAGCGCCTCCTGGGCAGCTTTAGCATGTCTTCTAGTGTTTCTGCTGGCTGCGCTGTTCCAGTACCTCATGACGGCCAATGGCTGTCACCTGCAGCAGTCCGAAGAGTTTGCCAAGCGCCGAATCGCCACGACGACAGCACAGAACCGAGTCAGCAGCAGTGGTTTGACATTTTACGACCCGGAGAGCGCCGAATCGCCACGACGACAGCACAAAACCGAGTCAGCAGCAGTGGCTTGACATTTTACGACCCGGATTTGGGATGCAGCCAGAGTAAGACCTGCAAGAATGCGCAGGCAGAGGAGTCGGCAGTGCATCCAGAGAGACCAGAGCTGCTGCAAACGCTGGATGCCAAGACCACGACAGTGTCTGCAGCAGAGCGAACGCACTCGTCGCCGGTGAGACCGACCGTGCCGACGTCTGTGAAGGTTGACAACTGGGCACATCTGGGAGACTCGTTGATGCGCGGTGTGAGGATCTTGCTTGCGTTTCTGCTCATGTTGGTGGTCATGACGTACGACTTGACGTTGATCACCAGTATCGTGCTGGGCTTCATGACCAGCTTCTTTGTGTTCGGCAAGGATACGGCCAAGGTGCCTGTGTCTGCCGATCCGTGCTGCTCGTAGGCGACATTGTGTCCACCATGCACGTTTTCAAAGTTCCCTTTTCCTAATTTACTCAATGTGCCATCGTTCATGGATCTCATGTCAACTACCGACAGCAGACGAAGAAAACAATAGTCGTGTATTCTGCGTGTTTGATAAAGCGTACACTGGCTCCGTGGCAACATACATTTGTCGCGCCACTTGAGCTCTTCGTGCGCGCTCGCCACGCATTTACTGGTCGCACTTCAATGGCTGTCAAAGCCACGTCCACGCTCACCTCCGCCTACTTACTGCTTCTTAACCGCGCTGGCGTCGAAGTCCTTGGGGAGGATGCCGTCGCTGATGCCACGCGCCACAATGTCCTGGAACAACGCGGCTGCGTTCGGGATGTCCAGAGCGACATCGTCCAGTACGAGTTTGAAGCGCTCGAAACCCTTAATCAGCTGGCCTGTGGACACCACCTCGTGGGAGACCAGGTAGGCCAGCAGCGACGCCATAGCTGCACTGTTGGCTTCACCACCTTCCTCCAGCGAGTTCGTGATACCGCGCTTGACCACCTCGTGGTGGAAGTGCGGCACATTCAGCTCGCGAACACAACGCGCAGCCTCCTCGAGGTCACGCGACAACAGGTACTCCTTGGTAAGCTGGTCAATGGCCACCTTGAGCTCCTCAACGGGGCGGCCATCACCAGGTCCCCATGCCTTCTCCATTCGTGCCGTGGCGTGGTTGATGCTCAGCTTCTTGATCGCCTCCGCCGCAATCTCGGGGGCATATCGCGCGATGAACGGGTCTTCAAGGAAACTAGGCGGCAGGATCTCGTCCACTACCGCACGGGCACAAAAGATAGCCAACATGTTCTTGGCCGTGGGGATATCAATCTGCAAGTCACCAGCCAGCAGCAGCACGCGACGAAAGCCCATGAGCACCTGTCCCGCCGTAAGACCGTCCAGATACAACGTCGAGAGCAGACGCGACGCCAGCTCGCGCTCCTTATCGTTCTTGTCCATAGCCATCGTGATGGCACGCTTGACCACTTCATAGTTAAACTCCGGCTCGTCCAGGTCGTTGAGCGAGCTCAGCACCTCGTCAGCGTCTCCACTAGTGAAGTATTCCTCCAGGATCTGAATGATGCGCTTCTTGACCTCCGGTGGCGGGTTGAGCGCCAACTCTTTGGCTGCCAGTTCGTCCGGCTCGAGCGTCACCGTGGACTTCTTGGGCGATCCGGCCACCGTGGACACGAGCACCACGTTCTCCTCCGCCTCGCTGTCGTAGTTAGGGTCATGCTCGTCCGTCGGCACAGCCTGTGGGATCTCCGTCACCTTCCAGGACGCCTTCTGGCCGCCGCCCATGCGCTTACCAGCGTCACGCGACTTGCTGCGCTCCTTGCGGGGAGGTAGTGGCTTGTCACCGCCGCCGGAGCCGCCAGCGCCGCTGCTTGTGGGCGCGCTAGTCGGCGTCGACTGCACGAGAACTTCCTCCATGGCAGTCACCGTCTCTGTGAATAAAATAATTTTATATTAAAAAATGTGCAAGAGCGTAAAAATAATTAAATGATGGCGTTGTTTTTACCTTCAGGAGCGGCGGACATGGTGAAACTACGGGGAGAGTGGGGGAGAGGAGAGGACGAAGGAAAGAGAGAGAGAAGACGACAGGGAGTTGACTGGCGTCGGGCTACTCTGCTTCCGGGTGTCCTTCCTCCGGGCTTTACTGCTTGCTTGCTTAGCTTTTGCTTTGGATACTGAAGGGGGCGTAGGTAAAAATAAGCAGCTACTTGGAGTTTGTATGTCCCACAAACTTCAATAGTGTCACTTTAGTGCATTCACTTGATCCCTCGAGAGAGTGACAAGTTCAACATATACCTGCTTGTAGACATTTGGTCAATTGCTCGGACGAGGAACTGCACTTTGGTTGCACGATGGTTGGCTAATGGCTTTGGGTTTTCTTTGCTAGTACGTTTTGCTGTGGGTAAGACCCGCACTTCGCGACTTTCACTCATTTGGTTGTCGTAGCACATACTACTCATTCACGTCAAAAGGGCACACCAACACGCACACACTCAACACCCCGGAGACGCAACATACAAGGACGGACATCTAACTGCTCTCGTCTTCTTCCCACTTTCATCGGTTCAGCCTCGCTCCCTTTAGTATGGTGGTGCATGCCGGATGCACTTGAGTTGAATTAGGACGTGTAGAACGCGGAGCGATCTACCTCAGGCAACGATTCCATGCACCCGTGACAACTCGAGGCGAACGAATCGTTCGCTGTGAAGCAGCTGCGAGTAAATAACGACAAACAATAAGTAATTCATCCACGAATCACAACCTCGGCAGGGCACTTACAGCGAACACAACCACGACTCCGGCCCGATCTTTATGTTGCTGGGCCCATACACACGCTTTCGCCCACACTTGTCACACTTGGCATTCCATATGCTCACGTCTGCCCGGCACTGGGCCCCAGTGCACTTCCATGTATCTCGCACAGTCTGAAATTGCACTGTCAAAATCCGCTGCGTGTGAACATCCATAAGGCGTACACGAATCATCGAGTTCTTGACATTTTTCGCTGCACAACAAGCTACATGTAAGACATCGTCATACAAGTAAAGAAGCATCTCATCACCTACAGTTGAGTTCTTCCACAGCTTCTTGGGCCCCTTCCTCCGTTTCAAAAGTCACACACGCATCACCACGCCCGAGATGATTGCGTTGACATGGAAATATGTCAATAGCTGGAAATCGAGTGTCTCGATCAATCTTTAGTCCAAATCCAGAACCACCACAAAGTCAATAATTATCTTCAACCAAACCCTGTTAGTCCACTCACCGCAACACCAAAACGTGCGAAATCCTCCTCAATCTGCTCAGCGCACACTGTCGGGTTAAAACCCATCACATACACTTGTCTCGCGATCAGGGCTTCATCGACAGGAACAGTATCCAGGTCAAAGCGAATATCTTCAACTTCCTTAATGAAAGCATTCCCGTCATCGTCCGAATCCGAGATGAACATATTGTCATCATCGTCGTCAAATGTCGCCAAGGCCCCTGGTGAAGGAGGTGCTTCCGAGTAATGAGATTTTTTCTGCTTCTTCACGGATTTGTCAGTGTCATCAATTTTACCGTTTTGGCAGACTTCACCCAGCTCTGGCGGCTCAGCTTTCTTGCTGGTGCCTTGATTGTCAGGAGAACGTAACCCTCGGCTTCCATTAACTTGCTGGTCTCGATCCCGACCACTTGAAGCCGAACGGCGATAATCACGCTCACTTGACTTCTCTCGCGACCAAGACCTTGAGCGCGAACGGCGGCGATGCCGACTGCTACTATAGTCCCGACTTCGTGGGCTTGGCGAGCGAGACCTTGAACGAGATGCCCCTCTACGCCTCCGATCATCATGTCTATCGTAACGATCGCGATCTCTTGGAGGTGGTGATAATGATCGTCTTTTCCTTCGACTGTCGTCGCGCCTGTTGCTGCTATGTTCACGACCACGACGTCCACGCGAAGGCGAGTCATACTTGCCTGATGTGGCTTGTGGTCCATAGTAGCTCGTTCCAGAATTCTTGTTCGACGGTCCCGAGTTCTTCTTGCGACGCGTGTTTAAAGCCTTACCTGGTGTATTCTTTGATTCATAGTCACTTGTTTTTGATGGTGTTGGTAGCACTCCATTCTGTGTCGACTTATTCACCTGCGGTGCTTGTTTTTTCTTCTTTGGAATTGGAACCTTGTCCCAATCTGTATCCTGCAGCCGGCTCTTAACCATTGGGGTGCCATTTCGCGCTGCTTCCTCCTGCATTTTCTTAAAGCGACTGGGGCGTTTGAAGCCCGTCCCATCGCGAATGTCGCTTACACTCTCTTGTCCCTCCATGTGCAGCGCATCATAAATACTTATTTGAGGCTCTCGCCTGTATCCATCTTGTGGTGCGATTTTACCGTTCATTTGTGAATGCCCATTTGACACCATCGAAGAATTTTGCGTTATCGAGTTGAACCCACCACCACCTCCGAATCGAGACTTTGGAACAATTCGTGGTTTCTCCGCTGAAAAAGTGGGAACATCCTCTGTTTTCTTAGCCCCAGTGTACGAAAGATATTTTCCCGTTGGCTTGTCGTCTGGAGCTTTGGACATCTCCTTTGCCAGGATGGATAATGGGACATCATCAAGGTCCTTCAAAGTATTCTTGTTGGACTTCTGCGTTGGCACCATTGTGTACTGGTTTTTCTTTTGCTTCTTGGCTCCAGGGGTATCCTCTGGATTCAACATTTTAGTGCTCCGCCTCGTCACCGCAAATCTACCTTTCATAGTAGTCGTTGTCGCGATGCTTATTTTCTTCGAACGAAGTCCATTGGAACCAACTGGAGGCTTCGTTGGCGTGACAGAGGATTTATTGTTTTCGGCTGTGGATCTACCAGCATCATTATTGCCCTTCATTAGGTGAGTCTCGGCATAGTTGTGCACCGGTAATGGTTTCGGGGCAGTAGATGTAGTAATCTTGGCCTTGGGCTTCAATTTCGGCGGTGTAATAACGAAGAACTGCTGCACTCCAGCCGTCGAAGCGTCTATCTTATTTTCTTTCTTGCCACTTTGCGGTTTTTCCTTGGAGTTTGAGTTGCTATTCCCTTCAGACGATGTTTTACCTTCGGATATTGCTCCGTCCTTCTTGGTGGCTGTACCATCCATCTGATTACCCGTCCCATTCTTACTTTCACTCAAAGCTTTACTTCCGGAGTCGCTGTCATCACTGTAGTCAAGGCCAAGGTCATCTGTGTCTGGCTCATCGTCATCTAGTATTTCTGTTTCGGCCTCTGAGATATCTTCGTCGCTCACTCCTGTACGTTGCTCCACATCGCTGGTAATAACTTCCACTTCTGTTGGCTTATCACCAACATTTAACGATGGGGCTTCCTTCTCCGTTACAGTGCTGGAAACTTCAGTTGCAGTGCCTTCTTCGCTGCGAGTATTGGTCACATTTTCAAGTGACAACACTTCTCCTTCCAAATCAACTGTACCCGCATCCGACAGATCTGCGTCGTCAGCGTTATCATCCACAGTCACGTCTAAAGTTTCAGTCGGGTCTTTTAGCCGTGTTGATTCATGAACAACACTAAGGCTGGAACCTGTTTCAGGAAACGCGTCTCCATCTGCTACTGCATTGCCTGTATTCCCATCAATCTTTTGTGAGGCTGTCTTCGACCCTGTTTGTGTACTCTGTTTTTGTTGTAGCTTGGTCGGACTATCTCTCTGGAGGCGCTCTTGCGGGTTTTTGAAGTTTTTTGGAATTTTCAATCGCAAGACGGTCGACTCATGTGCTACTTCAGACTCCACCGAATTACTATCACCACTATGGTTGGTCTTTGACATGATCCCCGATTCGTTTAGAGTACTGGCCTTGTCGCTATCTCCTGTTTCATCTCCACTGGACGTAAGCTCAATCGGATAGTCAGATTTGCCTGTTGTGTCGTCATCCGATTCTGCTATCGATGCGCTGTTAGCCCTAGCTGGTATATGATGGTTCTTCGCATCTGAAGGTTGTGCTTCCTGTACAGTGCCTGGGGGAGATGCGGAGTTAGTAGGGGAGTCTTGCTGAGTCACTTTTCGCGTGACGGCTGGTTTTCGTGACCGCGATCTCTTCTTTGTTGTTGTCTCCGATTGGCGCAGTCGCTTTCTTTTCCGCTTTACAGGTCGCTTGTCCTCATCACTATCCAGGTAGTCATCACTTAGAAGATCCACCACTTCGGGCTCGTCTGGTTCAGGAATCTCTTCATCCTCCGCTGGTGAATAGTCACTGCTATAGTCGTCTTCACTTTCACTATCACTGTCACGTGTAATCTGCTTGACCTGCAGCATTGCCTGACGCTGTTCTTCTTCCGAGGTCATACCATAACGGTTAGTATGCTTTCGTTTCCGTCGCATATTTTCTTTTCGTCGGATCACCTCCGGATCGCGATAGCCTGACACCCAACTTAACATCTCAGCCCCAACTTCATCCATTTTCGACGTAGCTGGTGCTTCTGCTGTCTTCTTGTGTGGAGCTTGCGGACTCTTGGATGACACTTGCTGCATATACTTAGAGTGCTCCACTCCACTTTTCTTCGTCTGCGTTGCTCCAGTGTCCGTGCCATTACTTCTACCAAAGTTTTTTAATAAATGTGGCGGTGTACTCTCCTCTGTCTTGCCCTCTTCCGTATCAGAATGTTGCAAGTGCGTCACATCCACAGATAAATCTTCCATCAACGCATGAACCGATGCTTCATCTCCTAGCGTCGCACTACCAGTCACGCTTGTCGTGACAGTCTTTGGATTTAATTGTGACATGGGCACTGCTTTGGTCTTCGGCTTCAATTTGGGCGACGTAAGGTTTGACGGCATCTCCAGCGGCTTCATGAGGTCTCTGGCACTCGGCATACTGCTCTCCACAGTCGTGACAAGCTCCACAGGTGGCGTTTCTGTTATCTTCGCCGCCTCGGCCTGCAGGAGCGCGTTCATATCCGACATATCCACGTCTCCCAAGAAGTCCAGAGCCGTGTCATCTTCATCATCACTGGCCGCCGCCTCGCTCTGCAGTGAACATTGGTGATCTTTGTAGCCGATGTGCGCCTTGACACACTTGAAGAGCCGCTCGCTCTCCTGCTGCTTGTCCCTGCGAGTGGCTGCGAGCCACTGGCGCGCACGCAGCAGCTCACTCTCCCATAGAGCTGCCGCACTGTCGCCCATGACGCGATCTTCCGCCTTCGCTCCGAGAGTGCGGAATGCAGAGTGATGGTCGTTGGCTGAGTGCGCACTCGAAAGATGGCCTTGAATTCCCGTTGTGACCTGCACTTGGTCTAAGCGAGATCAAAGGAAACATGATACGATTGGCTGAAACATCCGTGATATGCTCTGTCATTGGTACAAATCAAGATGGCATGACTTGAGATGCTTTTCGACCAATCATGTGACATTACTTCAATGGCGGAAGAGCAGCAACGCGCAGACCCGACAAGCATGGTGAAGCTGCGCGGCTACGACTTCTACCGCGCGATCGGTTCGCCCAAGCGGATTGTGGCACCTATGGTGAGCTTCTACAGTCAATGACCTACCTCTCCGTGTTGGAACGAGAGAAATCCGCTGCGTGATGCCATCGCAACTTGCAGTCGAAGGTCATTAATGTCTATTCTGACTCATGTGTATGCTTTTCTCGCAGGTGGACCAATCCGAGTTGGCCTTCCGCATGCTCTGCAGGAAGCTTGGAGCCGACTGCTGCTACACACCCATGCTCCACAGCCGCCTGTTCGCTGAAAGCGCCGAATACCGCGAGAAGATGTTCGAGCGTCACATCCAAGACCGTCCGTTAGTCGTGCAGGTCAGTCCTGCCTTCTACGATGCACTTTAAGATATTATTGACAATAGTTGTATGCCTGTGTAAAATAGTTCTGCGGCAACGACCCGAAGACGGTGTTGGCGGCGGCCAAGATGGTGGAAGGTCACTGTGACGCTGTGGACCTGAACTTAGGCTGTCCCCAGGGTATCGCCCGTAAAGGTCACTACGGATCCTTTCTAATGCACGACAAGGACACGGTCAAGTCTATTGTGGAGACACTGAGTACAGGTCTCAACATCCCCGTGACGGTCAAGATCCGCGTGTTTCCTGACGATAATGAGACGTTGGAGTTCGCGGACATGCTGCAGGAGGCTGGTTGTGATATGCTGACAGTCCACGGTCGCACCAAAGAGATGAACAAGACGGCGGTGCGAGAGGTGAACTGGGATATTATCCGACGCATTAAGGAACGACTGACTATCCCGGTGATCGCGAACGGAGGTATCGAGACGTACGAGGATATTGCTCGCTGTCTAGAGGCTACGGGCTGTGATGGTGTCATGAGTTCTGAGGGGCTGCTAGAGAATCCAGCGCTATTTGCTGAGACTAACAACACACCAGGTGAGGACACATCGTTTTTGGAGCTGGCCAAGCAGTACCTGGAGTGCGCGACGCTCTACCCGCCTGCAAGCGATAAAATCGTTCGTGCACACCTCTTCAAGATCTTATTCCAGGACCTGCGGGTGCACTCGGACTTTCGCGACGCGCTTGCAGCCGCCAAATCTCAAGATGAAATGGTAGACATTGTCGATGAGCTTGCTGGGCGATTGAAGGTATCAGAAAGTAGCAATGCAAGATCTGAGATAACGAAGGTGACATACGCTGCCGAGACGAGCTGGTACCGCCGACACCGGCAAGGCCAGGAGAAGCTTAAACGCCGCGACTCGTATGAAAAGTGCCTTGACACTGGCTTCGGTAATCTATTCGCGTAAACACGAGCTGCTTTCGTGGTCGCAAAAATCTTAGAGAACGCCCTCGCTAACAAATAGAGTCTATTGATCCTTTGCACCTGACACCACTAGTGTAATCGGTCTATAGCATCTCGCGTCATGGTGCTGAAGGAATTATAACGCAGTGCTTGTTATGATGCCGAGTTGAGTCCCATGCCCCAGCCAAGCTTCACGCGCTTTTCACGTGGACGCAAACCATCATCGATCGAGTGCGAGGGTGAAGATCCAGCAGAGGCTGTGAAGCTCGCTGGTAATGGAACGTAATCGCTGGAATCTTGCATCTCCACGTCCTCGACAGCACCATCAGAAGCGGGGTGCTTGACATCATGCCGAGAAGTAGATAATGATCTTGATTTTCGCTTGTCACTTCTGGACTTATGACGGTCGTGATGGATAGACTTGTCGGCGTCAGATGATGAGGCATCGTGTACTGAAGAAGCTGATCGCTTGTGGCAATGTTCACTGCTGCTGTGTCTGTGTGAGGAATGATGATGTGACGACCGCGCTGACCGCTGCTTCTTGATCTTTGCTTTCAGCAAGTGCTGCACTAGCTTCTTTTTCTGCACGGGAAATGTTGATGGCAACCCACTGAAGTCAAAAACCCGCTCGCTGCTACAGACGCTGTCAAAGTAGCGCATCTCGAGAAGTTTCTTCGCCGTCCAGCGTCTTGCAGGATCCAACTGGAGCATTGCCTCTAACACCTCAATTGCATCTTCTGGAAAATCGGGGAATTTCGATCGTTGCTCCACCAGTGTTTTGCGAAGGCGCATCTTGTACTCATGTTTGGGTCGGAATGTACTATACAATGGGAGTTTTTGAGCGCCTTCCCATGACATGCTCGGTGTACCGCAAAGCCGGTAAATCAAATCCATTTGCACCTTGAGGTCCTGTCCTTGAAGGAAAGGAACCTTCTCGAGGAGGATAGCAAGCGCCACACAGCCTGCAGACCACACGTCTGCGCGCCATGTGTACTTAGTCTCACCCAATAGAATCTCTGGTGCCGTCACTTGGAGCCACGCGCCATAGCATTGTTCTTTGCGCTCGTTGTCAGTCATTTCGTAGCCAGCAATGGAAGATCCTTCTCCGTCCTTCGGTTTAATGTTGGTAGTTTTGCGCATGGCATGAAAGCCGCCAAGCTTAACACCATCCTTGAATACCAAGAGATGCGACTGAGCAACAAAGCGGTGCACATACCCTTGATCATGGACGGCAGAGAGACTTTGAAGCATATCAAAGATGGACTTCTTGCGTAACTCCGGCGTGAGCGATACTCGAGCCTCAAAAATGCCAGAGAACATGTGCAGTGGTTGCTCAAACGCTAAATAGTGCTTTTGATGAACCAGTCGATCCATACCTTCAGGCAGGGGGTTACCATCATCATCAATAGTAGCTGCGATCAAATCAAGCTCATCAACATCAGTGCTGTCAGCTCCGTTCACATGTCGGTCTTTCCTATCACCAGGAAAAATGATTCCGAGAAGCTTCATAAAGCGATTAGGCAAAAGCGATGAGAGGGTGGTCGCCGCAGACAGCTCACGCAAACAAGCTTCGTTGATCCCTCTTTCCTCCGTGAAAAACACCTCCTGCTCCAGGTAAGGCCACGACTGCAAATACACAGGCTGCCCAGCTAAGTCGATGCCCACCTCATTTGATATGACTCCCACGAAGGCTCGTTTCCGGATAGACTCGACCTTGACGATCTCGTCCGTATGCAAACGAATATCTCTAACACTCGTATCATTTGTACCAGCAGCAGATTTCTTGGGGAAAATTGATAACGCCGAGATGATGCCCACGTTTTCACTATGTTGGCCTGTAATAGAGCTGGGAACTGGCACGGAGCAACCCAATGCCTTAAACGTGATAAAACTCTTGTCTCCACTGAGCAAAGGTACCGTAGTCGAGTAAATTCCTGATCCCTTCGGTACCGAAGGTACAGAAGTTATACCAGAGATAGAGCTTAATACGGATGAACCTGTTTGTAAGCTGGATGGAGCAGGTAAGTTAATCCACTGCTTTAGCAATCGAGATATCCGATCAGAAATCTCATCATCGTTCTTTTTGTTCCGAGAGACAACGAACTGGTCCAAGTCGAATTCGTCCGACTCATCTTTCAGCGGTTTCTGGTGAGCTGCTTTCGACTGTTTTTCCAAGCGCGTCCACCGATCTTTCAAATGCGAGCATATCGATAAAGAGCAGTCCAGCAGCATGCGTGCTTCACTGGCATTTGCCTGCAGGTTTAACTGTGGCAAGAAATCGGGGATCTTGCTTAGAGGAGGGGTAGGACCGCGTCTCAACGCCTCAGTTACAGCAGCGCTCACGTACACCACACTGAGCATGACACATTCCACTGGGGTGCGTGTCCAAATCGGCAACGGCAAGGCCTCCGCCACTAGGTGTTTAGCCTCCTTCTGTACCTCTGGCGGTGGTAGTGAAGAGACAAATGGGGTTACTTGGTGAGCATGACCATTTTGAGACAGCGCTACGAACTTCTTCGGACTCTTGCGTGTTGTAAGGAGGTCCAGCAACGCGTACGGATCTTCCCCAGTTACGTCATAGTGCAATCCTTCTAACAGCTCCCCCTCTGCTTTGACGAGATGACGCTTGAGAGCTCCCAGCTCCGGGGAGGCAGCTGTAAGACGTTCGGCAGCTGAGGCACCATGTTTAGCTTTGTACACTTCTTTCACAAAAGCTGTCCATGGCACCTGTCGGGCGTGAGCTTTTAAAAACAAGCGCAGCATGGTCGCAGCGTAGATATCAACCTCCATAGGCATAGCGTGAAAAGTGAAGTACCTGTTCAGTGCGATAATGGCACTAGTGGCATCCTCTCGGTCAAGACGCAATCCCTTGGCGATGTGAAAAATACTCTTGACGTATTTTACCCGCAGTGTTTCTTCCAGTGATGCCGATAGTACTTGCTGAACAGACAGTGTTTTAAGCTCCTCTTCGGTAACCAGCCAGTTAAGCTTTCGGCCGAAGCAATAAGGATCGGTTCTTTTCTCCTCTTGCACATTTTCCTTCTCTTCCGAAGGTGATATATTGCTTCTGTCAGTCACTCCCGCTTGACGCATCATCTGCACCTTCGTTTTCTGGTAACGATAGTTCTCTAACTCCTTGGCACCTGCTAGGTACACTCGCAACATTTTGTTGAGCAGGTTACGACGGTCCAATGTGCGGCGGAAAAAGGATGCGAGTTCAGTACTTTCAAGCTCCACAAGTGCCCAACCAGTACCATCCAGAAACTGGAACACGTCCGCATCCACCAATGCATTTGGATGTTTTCGACTGACGAATAGACTGCGTACACCACGTTCGCCGTACTCTTTCGGCAAAAATTTTACAAGCAACTTTTTGGACACCACTCGTCCGTCACGATCGAGCAACTCGCCGAACTCGTTCTTCTTTTGGGTATTGAAGCTACTTTCCAATCTCGCCATCGCCACTGGGGATGGCGTGCGGACCGGTGACTGCGACATTGTTTCTCGCCTCGGTGATGGATCCCTGCTCCCTGCAGCACTTGACATCCCCGACGAGGTCGGCAAGACTCGCTTTTTCGGAATAGCAAACATCTGCTCTCCTTCTTTGTCTCCCGGTGGGCAGTACAATTGCCACCCATTCTCCTTGAGCTGCACATACTGTTTCTCGGCTGGATCCTGCTCATCTTCGGCGTCATTTTCATCCGTCTCGTATCCTGCAGGCTCCAGCAAGTCTTCCACCTCATATCGATCTTGTTTCTCGTCATAAGCCTTAATAAGTTGCACATCGTACTCCACTTTTTCATCTGATAAGAATACGCGCACACGTCGTCCAACGAGCACTTGACCTATTTCCTGTTTCTCAGGATCTCGGAAGTATCCTATCTGTGCCTCTGCATTCTGCAGTGTATCACTCTGCGTGCCAATAACTCCCTTACAACTCGGTGCTCCACAATAGCACTTAATCTGTCTGGATCCCAGTGCTTTCCACTTGTAATCAAACGTCAGTTCTTCACCCACGTGAATGTCCCTCAAAGCACTAACTGCAATCCTCGTTTCTCCTTTGACTGTCCACTTTTCCGTCTTACAATTGGGTTCACAACTGTGATTCACAAATCTCGTAAAACTGCCCTTATTTCTCGCATCAATGTAGACTCCAGGAGCTAATAACAAGTAGTAAAAGTTGAGTTCATGTCTCGGGACGCTCTTGAGACGTCTCGCCAGCTCTTTTTGGTCGATAATCTCGCCCACATATTCCCCCACGATGCTCAATTGAGGGATTTCCTGTGTCGTTCGGACTCCGTAGCCTTTAAAGTCCGTTTTAAACGGCTCCAAGTGGGGATATTGCTCGGGATGCTGCAGTCTCTGGTTCCTACAGTATTGGCCTGCCCCACACGACGGAGAACACTCGATATACGTGGCGAAATTGAGACACGACACGTCGTCACAGCGTCTTAGCTCCTCGCCCTTGCGCTCGGCCTCATCGCGTTCGACCGCGTCGGGAAGCGAGCAGAAACACAGCGCGCCGTCGTCCTCGTCCTCGTCCTCAGCCCGCGCACGTCGACGCACCTTCTCCTGTGCCAGGTGCTTCAGTGGATACTCGTTGCGCTCGATGAGCTGGACGTTGCGAAGCGCCTGGAGCTGGTCAAAGCTCGTAGTATCGAGCGAGAGCTCCATCGCTTCCGCGCGTTTGAGCCTATAGACACAGTGGTGTGACACACACGAAATTGCACAGAGACCAAACAGGATTAGAACTACAAGAACTTGTATCGAAGCTATTCAATCACTCTGTCCAGCCGAGTTTTCTACATAGATGAAACTATGCTGAAAAACTTGCAAGAGAATGTTTATCTATATTCCACCAACTAGCGTACCATTCGGTAAAGTCAACAGACAAAATGCTATCTGTGGTCAGCAAATCGAGAGATTCTCTCCGACGGTTGATACGGTATGGAAACGTAACTTAGCTATGGAACACTTAAAGCGATCACGGAAGGAGGATCACAATAAATGCACCATGAGATATTGAAAGGCAAGTGAAAGTGCTGTTGCAGGTGAAAGCGAGTGACCTGGTTGTTGTTTGGCCTTTAGACTTCCACTATTGAATACAATGGCGACCCTGGTGTTGCTGTTCTAATTTGTTGGCTGCCTGAGCGAAAAAAGTGTGATCTCCGCAGCCAGAT
>PCFV01000519.1:0-23475 GCA_002812785.1 Phytophthora litchii | reverse complement strand
CCAACCGCCTTCCCAATGATGGGTGTGATCAATGTGATTAACTTCACACTGTTGTCGAGTCGCACAAGCTCCTTGAAATTGTTTCGACTAAGTAAGCACCGATCTGATCCGGTATCTGCACAGTATTGCAGCTCTAACACGTTGTTTAGCATGATAGCGTTAACACCACCAAGCTTCTCCTTAATTCGTTTCATCCGAATTTTTTCTTGGCGAGAAGTATGAAAATGTTTTGGTAGTTCCTTCTTCTCGTCAAGTGTTGCAGTCGGGCATACTACAACATATTGAGGGTCACCACACTTTAGGCAATCATCCTTCGGTGCGCCAGTCCTCTCTCTATTCGAAACGCGTTGCTTCTGATCGCACCACATCTCTCTGACCTAGCTTTTGACCAAAAACTCCGCGCTGGTCACGACCATTTTGGCCTGACGAGCCCCTCCGATGTTTCTGCTTCGCCGCTTTATTGGGTTTGGTGAACTGTTCATCATAGCGCGCTCTTTAGCGGCGGACGAAATCACGATCTTGCTCCAGGGCTTTTTCCAGAATCAAATTTTGTAACTTAAAATCATCACTACGAGCAGCTGGTAATTGAAAACGAATCGCATTTTTCACATCCGTTTTCAATTCCGGAGGAGACAATGATTCAATCAATAACTTGTACTTCTCCTTAACGCCATGCTCACCATCAAAACAAGCTACTAGCCCGTGTTCTTCAATAACTTGGTTGCACAGCATGAAATACTTCAGAACTCTCTCGTTGACATCCGTTTCCTTCATATCGAGACGAAGCTCTCGGTTAATGAGCCGATCTACATCAGGCAATGTGTCATTTTTAACACGCTGGACAATGATTTCAAGATGTGCTTGTCCGTCACCACATCTTTTGATATTCCACCCCAGCGGTACATACAAAGAGCTGTCAATAACTTTTCGTCAACAGTGCTCTTTACACGCTCTAATAGAAGCTCATACAAGGCCTTGTCACCCTTGCTGCGCGCTCGAACACTTTCTTCGTATTCAGCACGAGCTTTGCGCCATTCGATTAGCGCAGAGTGGGATGTAGATGGAATACGTGGTGCCACCACCGGAATCAATAACAGCACGCCCACCGCATTTGGGTCATCGGCCTTCGTCTCGTCATTCTCCGTAGCCCTGTCGGGTATCTTTATTGTGTGAACGTGGGTTCACTAAAGTCGACTTGTAGCACGTCCATGACTAAACTGTAGATAGTGTTGGGGAAGCTGGCACTTCTGAACGTTGTGTTTGCCGATTGTATCGTAGAAAGCAAAAGGAAAACTGAATGAACTACCTTCTAGTTCTTACTACAACAAGAAGAGCACACCAGCTCTTCTTGGTGCTTGAGCTGCAACTGCAGCTGCAAGTTAGTACCAGCTGATAGTGACTGCGGTTGCAGTCACTACCAAAGTGCAATGAGGGCAAGGATTCCAACCTTTGCCCCACGCTACACATAGGAAGGGCGAACTCGAAATCCGTGTGCGAGCGCCGTAACACAACACCCAATGATCACGAGATATACCGCTTGTCGTGAGCAACAACACGCTAATGACGACTGTGGTAACGATGCAGCAAAATGCAGAGGCAGTTAGTCAAGTTCAAGAAGCTGTAACGCAGATAACTGCAGCCATCCTTGGGCTACAGGCCCATGTGAGAGTTGTAGAGAAAGTATTGCAGATGGCTGCTGCAGTGGCGCTGATGCAACATAACCATCCTGTTGTTAAGACGACAATGCTAAGGCACCAATCGCATGAACATGTTGAGATAGCAGCTCCAGCTCCCGCCAATTCTAATCTCATTTTCGAAGGTGACATAAATGAGGCGAAAGTAAACACATTCACCTTTCAGTTTGAGACATAATTCACATTCACGGACCATGCTTTAATTAGAGATGATGTCATTATTGGGCGTGAATTAGGTCAGTGCGTGAAAAAAAGAAAACAACCACGTGGTAGGAGATGAATATGATGAATTCGATGAATACGAAACCATGGAGCGCGATGAAAGTTTCTTTGGAAAACAATTTTTAGCAAAATTGCCAACGAGCTACTCAACTTCAAACTGCTTGGATCGTACCAATGTGATGTTGCCATGTTTTATGAAACTCCACCTTGTGCTGAGTGCAGATGAATTTGCTCAGGAGGCCTTCCTAGAGGGCTGAGCAGTAACGGTTTGAGGAACAATTTCTGCCGAAGAAACCTACGAGACTATAAGATATAATCGCAGAAGGCTTTGCTGAGATTGAGCTGGAACGAATAGATGATGCCAAACAACTTTACGAGGCTGGTAGTTACTGAGTTTAAAGCCAGTACTAGCTTGCAGCTGCAGTTGCAGCTCAAAACCCAAGAACAGATGGTATGTTCTTCTTGTTGTAGCAAGGGCTAGAAGGTAAGTCCGAGTAGTTCGCTCAAATTTTCTTTTGCTTTCTACTAAGTAATGCAATTGACACAACCAAAGATAGGAAGGGTCAGTTTCCCTACAGTTTTAGTCTCGTGGACTTTGTACAAAGTCGACTGTAGTGAGCTATTGTTCATATAGTGAAGGTACGTGACCGTCAAAGTAAGGCAACGGAGAATCGCCGGACCATGGCGGACGAGTCCGACACTGTGGGCGTACTGTTATGTATTCCGGTGGTGGCACAACGAATTTCGTCGACATCACACTCTGTGTTAATTGAATGGCGGAAACCTCGTGCTGAATACGAAGGAAAAGTTCAGGTGTACAGTATAGGTGTCAAACCCTTTCCTGAGCGTCTACTAGAGAGTGTCAAAAGCACAATTGACGAAAACTATAGATAGATCTTTGTATTTATCGTTGGGGTAGAATAGGCGTGGTGGAAGACAAGCACATGTTGACATAGATTGACTCTATCGTTCAGCGTAACAAATATCATATAGAGCTCGATGTGGATCGGCTCTTTAGTCGAAAACTTCGTCTTGATACTAATGAAACGGATGTCAAAGAGACCTTTCTGAAGTATTTCATGCTGTACAACCACCTTATTCAAGAACACGGATTAAGATTGCTTCGTATAGTTGCTGTATGAGCACTTGCTTATATCGATGGATGATCTGCTCTTCTTCGTAAACACAATTCCTGAGTATCTCACTGCTTTGGAAAGACTGTTTGAGTTGGTGAACAAGTACGGGTTAAAGTTCAGTCTGAACAAGAGCTTCCTATATCAAAAGTCAGTTATGTGGCGCGGCAAAGTGATCGATGAACATGGACTCAGCTATGATCCCAAACGAATGGATGTTCTTCGTCAACGTCGATACCAACCACAGCTGGACAATCACAGCAATTCATTTGCACAACAAACTGGATGCAAGGCAGTTTAATTTACTACGAACAGGCCATTTGCCCTCTGCAGTTACTACTGGAGAAAACTCTGGCAGAAATGCGGGAAACGAAGCGAGTAGCTTCTGGGGTGTTCATCACGTTTCAACCTGAACCAGTGCACAACTTTGAACAAGTAAAGCACCTTTTGCTACAATCAGCGATGATGATGCACCCGCGTGAGGATGCTACCTACTGCTTGCTCGTCGACACCAGTTATCCAGGAAGAGCTTCCATCGCCACGCACGTTACTAAGTGAAAACGGGGCATCCCTACATGGATCAGGCTCATGATCGCTTGATTTATAAGGGGGAATCACATACTGGGCTCAGCCCTTCTGGACCATCCTTGAAAAGGAGAATTTTCCTAGTGTTTTGTCCGGTGAGGGGCTAGATTATCTGCTTTTGAGGCTCAGTGGTTTCAAAGTGTATTGTGGCCAGCAAACCCTTACTCGCGTATTCGCCTAGGACATGAAGTGAAGAAGAATATTAGGGAAAACTGCTTCGTTGCACAACTCATGGAATTCAGGTACATGTTTGTTCCAACAAAGTTATCAACAATTTGTGGGTGGATATTATCAGCAGGTGGGGTGGTTGTCCTCACGCTGCCCTAACTACGACTACGGCCGCAAGTTTCTAGCGCATCACACGTCGCAAGGGAGGACAGCTGGAAAATGTGTATTACGACCCCTTGGTCAAGATGGGTTTACATGACCGCATTGACTGAAACTGCAGCGGTAGAGACAACACACATAGAGTCAGCTCCGACAGCAGGAAAGAACGGTAAGTCTGGGATGGTCAAAGGCCGAAATGCACTATGGATCCCTTCTGCGGCCAAAACGCTCATTCATCATATCCCGGTCATTGCTCATTGCGGGGCCCAGAGACATCGCGGTGAAGCTGTGGTTTTGAACCACATGCATTGTTTATTTTTGATTGATGGTTTGACAAAACTTGTGCGTCGGTTCCTACGCTCCTGTTTGCTATGCCAGCACGAAAAAGGAGACATGGTGCGCATTATATATATCTGACATTCGAAATGGAGCGTTACATTGAGATTTTAGGGTTTCAAGTTGGCTGTTGGGGGCAGCTCGTGTGCACAGATCCATTGAATTACAAAATGTACATTGGATAGCTAAGGTAAGGTTGCTATCAAGTAGCCAAATTCGAGGAAAAAGTTCCTACCCTATCACCGAAAAACGCGAGAAAAGGTGCCAATTATCAACGTGGCATAGGACAAGATATGAACCAGTCGTAGCTGTGTTCAACCCCTTAAAAGTGAACTGGCGCTCCATAAAGATAGAGAAAGAAGAACTTTGCTGGACATGAGTCTTAATTCTTCCTCTAGTGTTTTAAAGATTTCATGTAGAAAGCATTTGTCTAGCCTTATTTCGAGATGAAGATCAAAGATTCTGTTATCCTCCACTTGACACGAATACCCCCATCGGATATAGCATAATCGTGCGATTCCCCCTCTCTCCCTCTTCAGGATTTTGTAGATTTCAATATCCATAACAATTTTTCAATAAACTTATTGCAACAGCTTATTGTCCCGTCATCAACTACGACCAATAATATTCCAGTCCGATTTTGCAATAATCTATGTAGTGAGTCGATGTCCACATAAGGCAATGACTAGGAAGGCATGATTAGCACAGAAAATCGTGAGCTGAGAAGGTAAAAACACGAAAGTATACTCACTTGAGCCCCTCGAGAGTGAAAATGCTCGAGTAAAACATGAGGGAGTCGTGCACATAAAACGGTGGTGAGCCAATACGACCAATAATCCAATTATTAATTGTGCCGATTATAGCCCCCAACCAGTATGACATTGCATTTTGCCAAGCCTTGCCTTCACCTGCGCGCCGCACTTTCTTAAACGAGAAGAGAGTGAAGGGCGTTGACGGGAGGAAAGTGAAGGAGATCTACTTGAAGGCTACATTTTCAGCTCTTACTCACTTTACCATTTACTCGATCAATTAAAATGCAAAAGCACTGCCAGTCATTTACAATTTTAATGAGACTGTTGTGTGCTACACTGGAAGAAGTTAGCGTGCGCGATGCGCTAGTAAAGGTTAGTGGTGGTAGAGCTTTCGTAGCTGTAGCTCACTCACATCGTCATTCCAATCGCTGTCTCATTTGTCTCTTAAGCGCACAACACGAGGTTTAACCTGCGTATTGTCGTGACAGTTTGAGGGTCGATCGGTGCCTTGATGGTCTGACGGCCACCCGACACTTTATCTTGTACTCGATGTTCGAGTGTACACCACGATGGTCACACCCGGGTCCAGTACCGACTCGACCGTCGGATCCTTGGTGCGACCTCTAGTCACACAGCTGCTTAGTCTAGTGCCTAGCACTGCAAACTGAGGGTCCTCGCGGTTCAGATATTCGGTGCACTCGACCGTCACGCCCTTAGCGTAGTTATACGACTGCATTTTGTCCAGTAGTTACCAACCAGGAACAACAGTATTTGGCCCGAGGAGCTCACAGTCGCAGGTTCATAAACCCATCTTATAGTCCAGTGCCAACGGACGACTTTATAGTCTGTGTACTCGCCAATGAGACGCGTCCCGGTGGCTGTGGTGAATCATCTTATTGATATTTGGACAGCCATTTCTATAAAATGCAATGTTCATCTTTCACAAGGTTCGATAGTAGAGTACGACTCAGATAATAAAAGGAATTCTTGTATGAATTCCCATCTATCAATGGTTTTTTTCTTTCAACTAAAGCAAACCTTTTGTCGCGGACGCCCATTGAAGCCGTCGACCGAAGATTACGCATTAGCATAATGTGCCGTTGCGGTCGGAGACGTGCATCATCGAAATCTCCACAGATAGGGTGTCGTATTTTTTGTCCTGGAATATATATTGTGGTTAACTCGAATGAAAACTATAGTATATTATGCATGTTTTATTATTTTAATAAAGTTGAATTAAAGAAAAATTCTATCGTTGCGATAATAGGACGATTAGCGAAATATATCAAGGGTCTTGAACCAAACCTTTTGATACAAGTTGTAAGTTATAATTTTCAGCGGTTCAAACGGAGATTTGCATCCTGCAGCCCGTGCAATAACTACATTACTAGCAATTCATTTTATAAAGAATCCGACCTGATTGCATTTGACTTGTAGTCCTCACCAAAACGGGTATCGTTAATCAAAAATCCTTTCCGTCCGGTATTAAAAATGCTACCTTGAAAACAAAAATATGCTGTATTTTTAGAACGATTATCGAGAAACTCGCTCCTCCGCTGTACCGAATCAAAACAATCAACACCTGAACACGGTATACGTCGCATACACGAGTAGTAACAGTAAACTGATATCACTGCAACGGTCGAATTGTCTAAGCCGAGGCCGATCCAACAGTAGTAGTCACTGGAGAATTGTTTTGGTGCAACAACTTGTAAGCACCGTAGATAGCCAGAGCACTTACACCAGCACCAAGAGTGATCTTGGCAAACTTGCGGAGACCAGGCCACGACTTCGGGTTCTTCTTCGCAGCCACAGCCATGGATGCAGACAGCTTGGCAATAGCATCGTCACTAATCGTGGCACTTTTAGCGGCTTGAGAGTACATCTTCATAGCCGCCCTGATAGCCTGCTCATCGCCGTTAGCCGCCAGGATCTGTCTGACACCCTTCGATAAGGCAGTGCTGTCCTTCAGCTTCGAGACAAATCCGGCAGCGCCCTTGGCTGCGTTTTCAACGGGGGCAACAGGGACAGCATCCGCACGAAGACGGCGATCCTCGACAACATTAGCAGCGTTATCGGCGCTAGCGAAGCTGGTGCACGCGATGAAGGTGGCAACGAGTAGAGTAATGAAGATGCTGAAGCGCATTGTTGATTTACGTTCCAGCTGACGGGTAGGAAGCAAAAGCTGAAATGACTGTAGATCATTAGGTGGTCTACATCGGTGCACTGAACTGCTCTGTAGTCATGGTACACTTCGTCGCGATACGAGACACAGCTAACGAAAAGGGGCGAAAGCCGGTTTGCCGATCGAACTAGTTTTCCTGAGCAAAGCTCGAGATAAGGCTTACTTCGATCGTCGAAGTCCGACGCACAGGTTGCATTCGGGGATGAAACAATGATCCTAATTATGAGGGTATCATCATGATAAAACAACTAGCACATGTAGACGAATCTTCGATTTTACATGTACACTGAGAAGTATCAATACATGTACGGACGCTGGATCGAGACGACCATCTGATACTCTAGATAGAGATCATTTCACTATTTCTCGAGGATCATTGAACCCTTTTCTAGCATTTTGTAGTTTGGTAGATATGGTGTGTATTAGCAGTCTGAATGGCGGTATTAAGCGAATTCAATCCAGTATCCGTAAGTTATAGCGACCGAAAGGGTGTCTGTAGGTTCCGCGGTATTACTCTAACAGTCGAGTCGAAAGGAGGACAGGGTTGTGAGAGCCAAAACCACATGGAAAAGATCACATCTATAATCTAAAATGTACCACCAAAAGGGTACGTCTCGTGATTGCTAAAATAATAGATGGAGCACCAGATAAAAGTTACAGCTCTTGGCAAGTTTCTGTTAGCAAATCAAAAACGAACATACCACCTACCACCTCGAACAGCACAAAGAATGCACAATGACTTGAACTTTGCAAGACCCTATTTGTTATATCGAACACTATATTATAGTGTCTCCACATTGTACCATGCCGATAGGATCATCTGTAGTGTATTTTAACATATTCCTGGAACGAAATAAATCTAGATAATCGACTTGCTAATTACAAAAAAATGTATGCAAGTGTGTTTACGTGGAACGAGAACAACGGGATGTACGCAAACTTAACTATCTTCGGAAATCCAATTGCTGCGTCGAGCGTGAAGGTTGAAAGGTGTTGGATTTAAACCATATTCGCTGGAGAAACGTAGTCTCTGCCTTGGTGTTTTGTACTCTTACTTCGATAATGCAGAATACAGTACGTAGCATCTTCTACATGTTTTATTAATCCATGTCTACAACATAATTAATTTCTCTCCAGTGATTGCGGAAAATACACGTCCGCCAGACGAGAAAATCCGACAGGTACGGTCTAAGCAAATCTCCGAGAGATCCTGATGTTCTTTGCGAAAGGGTGTTCGTACAACGAACTCTTTCGAATAGACATAAACAATGAATTTGTTTGGTACCTTCAGTTGTTCAATTGTTAGTCGTACAGAGTGTTCATTCTGTAAATTCTATGTACCGAAGTCTGCTCGCGCACTTCGTCGACAGGCTGTCGGCTAAGGTCCAGGACCAGGACCATGCAGCAAAGCACATTCTCGTGGCTCCCGGACGTTTGATTGGCCCAAACTGTTGGCTTGGCAAACGCAAGTGTGATCAAGCGGCAAACGCAAGTGTGATCAAGCGAGCGGACAAAAACACAAAACTAACGGTAATGTAAAGAAATATGATGTGTACAAAACACAAATGTATCCATCTTGCAAAGGATCTTGAAGCGACGTATCAAAAGATCGCGTGTCATTTGCCAATCTTCCGTCGCCTTGAACGATGCCACACCCACCACGCTCCTTATACCTCAGTCTACTGCTTCTCATAGCAGTTTTTCCCGCCATTTCAGCTGCCAATGAGCCTGAAATGGCACCTTTGGACGACCAGCCAGAGGTCCCAAGTCCCTTCAGTCCCGAAAATCAAGAGGCTATCGCTGGACAGAGAGATGGAGTTCTCACTGGGAACGTTGAAGACGAACTACTGGATGGAGAAGAAGCTCTTATCGCAGCGGTCCCTGTGAACGAGCCAGACAAGTTTCTACTAATGAATGAACACAGTGAGGAAGTGGTAGATCTGGTCCAGCAGTTCATGGCACAGTATGAGGAAGAAGTGGGCCGAACTGCACTCAAAGCTTCAGTGCTGCAAGTGCTCAAGGCCGAGAAGACAGAGCTGCGTGAGGAGGTGCAAGAGATTGAGATCGGCACGGGACTAGGAGAGGAAAAGAACTTAGAACTGGTGACAACCGACATGAGCCAGATCATGCGAGTCTTCTTACTTGTGGACTATGGCTTTCAAACCAGCATGATGGACTCGAAACGACCCTATGTGTCGGTACTGAGATTGACCATGGACTGTGTTAATGACACCAGTACAGAGGAGATGGAATGCGATCTATTGGAACACTTGGATCTCCCGAGACACAAGGGAGAAGTGAACAAGGCCATACAACGCACGATTGCAGATGCAGCCCCCAAGTCGTTCTTGGCCAGCCACTCTCTTCATGTCAAATACGATGCAGTGGAGCTGCAAGACATTGCAACGGATGATGAGGGAGATGTTGAAACTATGACGTACGTACGATACCGTGTAGCAGACAGCAGTGGGAAATTCGACAATGATGACTGCATGGTGGTCATGCTGCAGGCACGAGGTGTTAACACACTCATGTACAATGACATGGTGTGCTTCGAAAGTGCGTCCAAGTCGGTTGTCATGGCTGCGTACGAGTACGCGTCCAACAATCTTCCAGTGGGGGCTCTGATATTCGCTGCCATGTGTGGAGCTGTGATCGCTGCTGTGGTTCTGATCCGCCATCGTCGCAAGAATCAACGCTTTGGCTACTCTTACGTGCGATCCAAAGCCCCATCTCACGTCCCGACGCAAGGCACAGCCACTGGTGTCAAGTATGTTGATGCTGACTCGCCGGCGATTGCTTGCTAGGAAGGTTGGGTTGCAATTCTGCAGCTGGAGTTCTGCATATTTGATCTTGTCAGTACCGTGACTTCCAATACGTTGCACCTGTACATACGTGATCTGGTTTCTATTTCTTCTAATGCAGCTGCTACTGTCCATTGTCTCTAGCTTCCCAGTACTTCTTGTAGGATTTTTCGTGTTTGCCCAGTTTCTTTGCAAGCTTTTTGCGTTGGCTCTTAGTGAGAGGTTCACCATCTTCGTGTGTTGGAAACCCGTCAGCGTCGAACGCGTCAAATCGACCCGCAAATTCTGGGGACTTCTTGAACAACTCCGATGGAGTAATCTGCATCAACGCCTCGAACTCCTGCTGCTTTAGTTTAAGAGCTAGCACTGCTTTGTCGTCTGCTTTTACAAGCTTGTCATCTGATACTGCTGTCTCTAATTGAGCTGCCTCACGCTCAGCACGAGAAAGCAACTTGAATACTGAGCGTCCTGGCGCGAGGTCCTCAATCTGGATACCCAACGGGGGAAGCTCTTCGTTGCGCAAAGTATCACACAATGCGAGTACGCGAGCGTTGCCAGCCTGCTTGGGATCACGTAGAGCTTCTTCTCGTACAGCAGCTCGGAATTTTAACAGAGAACGGAGAAGTGCCTCTTGCTCCTCTCTACTGACCTGATTATCACTTCCAAGTAGTTCTAGCTGGTTTTGTGTTTGTCCGGGAGCAGTAAACCGACGACGCATCATAGCTGAAAACTCAGCGTGAAGACCCTCTAGTCCAAAGAGATCCAGCACCTCAAGCACGTAGTCAGCAAGCGAGATAAGCACCTCATCGGGAGCTTCTGTATCACCCCGTTGTGCCAGCAAGTACGTGTTTCCGCGAGATATCAAGTCCAAAATGAGTGAAAGAGCGCGGGGCGTGTCTAAGTCATCCAGTAATGCTTCATCGACCTGTGCTCGGGTCGCGAACAGAGCGTCCAGCAACTCCAGATCCTGTTGTTCACAGCGTTTTGACTTAATTTCTTGCGTGCCACCACTGCTAGAAATCTCGTGATCACCGCCGTACGCCATAACACTTCGGAAGAACCCTCTCAGTCGATCTGCTACTGCTTCCGCATCGCGCACGCGATCCTCCGAATATACTAAATTTGCACGATACTTGAAGTGCAGACAAAACAGGCGAAAATGATCCGCAGTGTGGCCATCCTCCAAGAAATCCCTCACCGAAATAAAATTCTTTAAAGACTTGGACATCTTCCTTCCACGAATATACAAGTGCCCAAAGTGGACAAAGTGTTTACACCACTCTTCATCATGTCCACACTGCGGTCCATGATTGTATGCTTCACACTGTGCAATCTCATTATTATGATGAGGGAATCGCAAATCCACCCCACCCGTATGCACATCGAGCTTGTCCCCTAGTACGTGATGTGTCATCGCGGAGCATTCAATATGCCAACCAGGTCTTCCCATCCCCCACGGAGACGGCCATGCCGGTTCACTCGGTTCCTTCGCTGCTTTCCATAATGCAAAATCTCTAGTGTCTTTCTTCACCTTCTCTTCTTCTTCCAGAATCTCACTCTCTTCAACTGCCGCAACCGCTTGAGCTTGCATTTCTGAATCCTGTTGAGTCTGTCTTCTCGGGTCTAATTTCCCATACTTATCCCCCAATTGCTGCGTATTAAAGTACACTCCCGATCCATCCACAGCTTCATAAGCGAAGCCTTTGTCCATAATTTCTTCGACATATTTCACAATCTCTGGTAAATGTTCACTAACTCGAGTAACTGCACTTGGAGGCTTCACATAGAGCTTGGTCATGTCTTCAAAGAACTGTTGCTCTTGCTCCCTAGCAAGTGTCTGGAAGCTCACGTTCTGTTCCTTCGCACGCTTGATGATCTTGTCATCTACGTCAGTCACACCCATTACCAATTGCACTTTGTAGCCACCTGTGCGTTCTGACACTCTGCGAAGGATGTCTTGGCTTACGTAGGCCCTTGCATGGCCTAAATGAGCCCTGTCGTACACTGTAGGGCCACACGCGTACCATTTCAGTACATTTGGGGTTCCAGAGGTCTCTCGCGGGAATGGCTCATACTGCCCAGATAAAGCGTTAAACATTTTGAGATCTCGAGAAGAGGATGAAAAAGGGATGGAGGAGCTGGAGAGCCATCGTAGAGGTACGAGGGATGACGAGGGACGCACAGAGTGGCTTGACAATGGCAGTCGACGAAGCAGCATCCTTAGAGCTACGTGTGGCTCAAGTAAGCTATCAAATGGAGTGATTTGATTGGATAAAATTGAGCGCAGTAAGTTTGAACTAAGGGACATAGGGAACAAACATTTACAAACATGTCCCTGATTTCGGGTAACAGTTTTTTATTGGCCCGAGATCAACGCGATTTGATTGGCCAAATATTGGCCAAAATTAAGACTACCGTTTCGCTAAAAATGAGGTAAGATTTCGCTTAAAACTTCGCTTAGGACGGGGGACAACTGTCTTCAATAATGACCAAAATATGGCCAAGCATCTCAAGAATCTTCGATTAAGTGGACAAGGAATTATTCTTTCAAATGCAGCTAAAACAAGTATCGCGGTTTGGATCAACTCGCTACGGATAGAGGAGCATCTGGTCTCCCCTCAGATGCAGAGATATAAAGCACTTGAAGTTGCAGCAAACGAAGGCCTCTCACGTGATGCCTTTAAAGCATCACATATATATGGGGACGGAGGTTTATGCGGCAGCACAAGCTTTCCATACGTGCGCGAACTCGCTAGGGCGAAACTACACCAGAGGCCGCGGCAGAAGCCAAAGGTACGTTCAGTGCAGGAGTAAGGGCTGTCACCGTGGAACATGGAATCAAAAAGGTTTTCAATACTGATTAAACTGGTATGTAGATCGCAGCCGCACATATTCACATACTAACTATTTTCTCATGCTTACTATTGCTGTGTTCTTTGAGTACTTACCCCGTAAGACAGTCACCACCACGGGCACGAAAACTGTGTGGGTGAAATGTAGTGGCAAGGACAAAGCATGAGCTACTGTAATGCTATTGGGTGAGTGACATGGAAATAAGTATGCCCCATTCGTAATATTCAACATTGGTGCCTCCAAACACAAGCATATACAAGCAGAGAATGATTCAATTCGCCATGGTTTTTGTGTGCGTTTGTGGAAGGATATTTTGTCCTTCAAGCTCTACACGCCTGCCGGATATATGGCAATCTGACGACATGATGGAATTCGAGCAATTTCTAGAATATCACGTTGGTTTCCGTGATGGTATTTGGGAGAAAGATTTACTTCTTAGGGAGATTTCTCGGATCATTGGACTGAAGAAGTAATGGACTATGCTGCATCCATCACCGTCATTCTACTCAAGGTTTCACCACGTTATATTTACGTGTGTCGGTCTGCAGACATACATGAGGCCAGCCTTTCACGACCAGACTGCACGGTCAGTGGCTACAACCACTATGCTCTCAGACCGCAGCCCACCATGATCGACGTGAAGCGCAGCGGGAATTCCAAGAAGAAATCGCGATGGTTTTCAGGTAAGAGATGCAAGAAGTGGCAAGAGAGGATATCAGATGCATAGAGGAGAAAACACCCATCTCCTCATTTGAGATGATATAACCAACACGCGTCGATATTGCGTCATGGATTTCTGAAAGCTGGAACGACCTCATTATCAAAACAATAATCTCCGGCTTCGCAAATTCTGATCTTCTAGAAGATTCAAGACAATTCCAATACGATCAGGAATTGTCGGGCGTTGAACAAATCACTGCGCTAATGGCCCAACTTGATGAACTTGAAGCTATAGGGACCACAGTTAGTAGTGATGATGAATACGCCAGCACTTCAGACGAAAATTGATTAGAATTAAGTAAGTCAGTTTCCTTGATTGTAAATGAGCTTGTACACGTAGCTCGATTGGCAAGAGGGTATCGATATTTATGCGGATTGGCGCGGGTTCGATTCCTGTCGTGTTCATAATTGTTGATTGGTCAAAATGCTATTTCCAACAGCAAAACAACTTTAGGATTTTTCCGCGGAAGTCACGTTTACAACTTTAGGATTTAGCAACTAATTCATAAGATTGTGAATACTCCTGTGTACATTGCACTTCGCGTAGGGCAGGAGCGATGCGGTATTGGGTGCACAGCTTTCAATAACCCTACTACGGTGTTTCTACGCATGTTGGAGCTCCAACATATTGAAAAATTAACTTGTGGTTTGTATTACTTAATTGAGTCATTTTAGAGATGAGAGAGAAATGCGATGCATATATGTAGGTGTGTTTGACGGAGAGTAGGTGTAACGGGGTTTCATTTCGATTTTTTAGCTCGACACATAAGCATGGTGGCTCTAGCGGGGAAAAAATTGAAGCACCAACTACACGCGGCGGAGAAAAAGAGGTTGATTTCTCTGGAACGATGGGAGCTGCGTATTAGACGGGCGTGTGAACCTGTGCCCCTGCGTCCATCATCGATCTAGCATCGAGAGGCGCTACGGAAGTTTAGGTTGCCAGCGGCAACCGGAAAGGAACGGGAGATTTCTTCGGAGCAGGAATCAAGCAAGAATTCCGAAGCAGCATGGAAAAAGAAGAAGCAAACTGGAGCGAGTGCTGCGACCAAGACTACGAAGAAGGTGGTCAAAACGATAGAGAAACAGATGACAGGTTAGGACTATACAACAAAGCACACGTAATTTTTTGTATATTGAGATGGATGCCTTATAATTATTTACGTTGCTTTATTTGTTTGAAATGTAGTAGCCTCTCATGTGAACTCAACTATGCAGTAAACGGTAGCGGGCATGGCGCGTGCTATGCAACTAGTTCGCTTTTGTCAGTACTAGTACAAAGCAAAGGGTGTCTGGAGTAACAACTTTATTTCAGAAAATAATTTCGACATATAGAGTTCAGCGCTAAATGGATTTATTAAGCAATGTGGTGGTTAGGAGGGGTCCAATTCAGAATTTACTACGTTAACACGATGCCAAACAGGCCAAAGCACACACTTCCATCGCAAACACTCGTTCTGGACGAGTTCAATGAAGGCCTAGATTGGGGGCGGCCTTAGTATAATCCAGCTATTGATGGAGCTATCTTAGCGTATGACATTGACGCAAATGCAACTTATGGTTGAAATTGGTTTTAACGTGAGACATAGTACGTCGTTGATCAGTCAGCCAATATGCGACCAGTTGTACACAATTATGCAAGCAGAGAGGGCTGCAGAAGTACGTCTACTGTGCATGACGCTGCGTTAAGTTAACCACACGGTTCGTCATTGCCAAGTTCAACATAGTACTGGGCATGTCTTGGCTTACACGACATGACCCGTGATCGACTGGGAGAAGCGTACGGGTATACGCTTACGTCGACCGAGACGTTTTCAAGGGATGTATGCCGGGAAGACACAAGAGCTGAATACTGGCGTCGAGGCGCTAAACTCCTCGGCGCCAGTAGCAGGGCTTGACTGAGGTGGCCCAGCTCTGATGCAAATGTCTCTATCAGGGCTTTCTGGCTCTTCGAAGCCGAAATTCTCGTCTATCATTTGGTTGAGCACTTGATCAAGTGGTATTGCCAACGCTGTGACACTGGTTATCGTACCTCACTCGGTACTCCGCCTCGAATTCGTCGAGAACATAATGTTTCATGTCACCGCTCACTAGTACCATTGGGAGCAACAGCTCTGTTCGAGGATCAAGGATAGCTGCAATCAGAGCCTCGCGACTTTTTACCACACAAATTTATTAATCCAGTTTTGACTTGAATGCAGTTGCAAACTGAGTGGTGTAGCTGATGCAGCTTGAGTTATCACCTTCGTTGCATTCTTCGTTCAAAGCTCTCCATGTACTATCGTGAATCGGTTTGGTAAGTCGATCATTCTGCCCAATAGGAAGATCGCTGTATACCGCGAATGCGGTGCATTAACTCTTCTATGGGCTTTCTTAAGTGAATAGCAGACCTAATCATTGTACATGTATTATTCCATCGAGGCACGCAATCTAACTTACGCCGCTGAAACTTCACATTACGCACTCTGCACAGTCTCTGGAGCTCTTCATTATTTGCTGTAAAATCAGTCATTTTTTAAGAATACCCCGAAAAGTTCCGATGATTTCATCCGCAACTTTGCACTCTAAATCCCTTTTTTACAGCAAGTTGAAGGATGCGAGCGAGACAGCAAACGTGAATCACTTTCTGCGGCACATCAATCGTTTCATCAGATTCTAATAGCATGTCTGCAGCTGACGACGACAGTGTCAATTCGGTATGTTCTGCGATTGCAGAAGGAAACTTATCTTCTATCGAACGAGTCATGGTAGCAATATTAGGCGCTTTGCCACTTGTGGTAGTCCATATCGTGACTAATAGAGCACCGTCCATAGCCTTTACTTCTAGCAACTTATCAGCGAGTCGAGTTCCGGTATGGTGATATTCCACTCGGCGAAAATCCAAAATAACTGAGCGGATACTCCAGGTTTCATCGATCCAATGAAATGTGACCACCATGTAGCCTCTGTTGGCTGCAGATGTCCACATATCTGTTGTGATTGAAATGCGGTTTGTTCGTACGTCACGCAAATAAAGCTGTGCACAATTGTCTTTCTAGCCAACTTTTCCATTGCATAATTACACGATTGCGAACCGTCTGTCGAACGGGGACTTTATAATCGGACTGAACTGTTTCGCAAAACGTAAAAAAGTCCTTTTGCTCGACGACTGCAAAAGGAAGCGCCTTTTCCACTATCCACTCCACGAGAGCACAGTTAGTGTCGTCTTTCCTGAACTCACTCCCTTTCGCGACTTTAAAATTTGCTCAAATCCGTACGCCAATAGTTTGTTTGTTTAGCTGAATGGGAAGCGTTGCTTTCACCATATTCAGTACTGTTATAATTTTGTAGGTGGGTTCGCATCGTAGTATGAGACACATATTTCCATATCTGGTCGCGACCCGCATCCTGACAGCATCTGCAGGAGTATGTGCCATCACCGTGATCAGTGATGAACTGCCAAATATCTGACCGCTAACGAGATCACAACTCAATTAAAGTTGCTGAATTGTCGGTATCGCTGGTTTCCCTGCTTGCTCTTTCGCCATATGCGGCATCTTGGTCTTGGGGGATCCATTCTGGGGCTGAAATGCGGAATGGGCATCCGGATACGGATAAGCTCAAAACGCCGGCTCAATCCAACTTGATCGGAGTCGAGTCATAGTCGTATCGAATGAATCGACTCTCTCTCGGAAAAAATACTCTAAAAACTAATATAAAAGAGCATGTCCTCAATATAATTAGTGGACGGATGATCACTCGAAACCGATCAAATCCGATTGAATCGAATTGAGTCGGACTCAACCTCAAATCGATTTGGACACTTTCAAATCCGACTGAGTCGAAACACCCAATCGCAGCGACAATTTTTTCGCTTCTCTAGCTTCAAGTCTCATATGCAACGTGAGTCACGTAGCTCTGGCGACTCGTCGGCGACGCGAATCCTATCGTGGCAAAGTGGGTGCCACTTTGGCCCTCAAGGTATAGCGATCCCTGGAAAGGTTGCTCTTGGGTGAAGAACGAACCCTTTCAGGCAGTACAGGTCCTCGATCACGAACTAGGCTCGATCCAGGTTGGCGTGTGACCTTGTGCAATCCCTATTGGTGTCGTTCATCGTCGGTATACCAGCTTTCACCGGATACTAGCTAAATACACAGAAAAGGTAAGAACTTCCAGGTTGTACACGATCCCGGAGTCCTGAGTGTGGGTCGAGAGGTCACAAGCAAAAACCTTTTCCCAAAAGATAACCTAAAATATACGATGCAGCCTGTCAGTTAGTCGGCACACCCGAGTACAGATAAATTTCGTGATGCCCTACGCGCACCACCCTCGAAACACTTGAGGGAATCAATACAATTATCCTCCAAAACACACAGCAATCAAAATTCAAATTCCAGGGGAGGTCGCTACCAACCCTCCCAGAATCGCAGGGAAGTAATATGAAGTGCAAGGGACAATCAGGTGTCCACAAGCAATTTAGCAAATGAAATAATTGAGTTCATGCGCAATGGTCCCAAAATTTAATTAACTTGAACGTGTTGAGAGCTTTCACGCTTTAGCGCGATTTTTGTCGTCCTTGCTCTGGGGCTCTCGTAACTCTTGAGCAGTACTCACAAGCAGATCTTCCTCGACGAGATGTACCTCAGAAGCACCAACCTCCCTTAGTCGCTGTGCCCTTCGGTGTAAAGCACACTCGGGCACTTGTGCTCGTCAGTGCAAATCAAACTCTGTTTCAAATTATCTTCTATCATAGCATTCTTAAATTATTTTCAATCTTGGCATATCTTGGTACTTCTTGTGCGGTCTCCCTTTGCTTCGTGATATCGCATTCGGGTTGACTTGGTCTTGGTATAATTGAATGTCATGTCGGACTTGGTTCTGCATACACGCATCAAATATCGTCGCTTGGCTCATCCTCAGATCGGCGGCACGGGGTTGACTTTTGGTGTGGCACTGGTCTACGCTCGAGTATAGTTTGAGATTAGGCTGGCTTGACCCTACCTGGATGTCGTCAGGATGGACCTCGGAACTGGCCCTTACTTGGACCTCTTGGACTTCAGTCGGTCAGGCACTCAATCATGTACGGTGTCATTCGGGCTGTCCTTGGTCATTCAGGATGTACTTCATCATTCAGGGTGTACTTGGTCATTGAGGATGTACGCCACCATTCGGGTTGGCTCTTGGGCATTTAGACTTCTGGAGGTATCGTCATCCAGGATGATCGCCATTCAGGGTGTCCACCGCGATTTCGGTTATTCGGGTTGATTGTTGGTCATTCGGGACATAGCAGTCAGTTTTTGTGTTTACATGTTTGTGGCTCTCCATAACTTGAGTAGGACTTCTTGGAATATTGGATAGCTCCTGAAAGGCTTGACCTTGGTAAGATAAGTGGTCATTCGGGATGTACACTTCGATATTCGGGTTGCGCACCCCGAATGTAAGGTCTCCCAGGACACATGCTTGAGTCTCGTCCATAGCTGAGCTACGGCTTCCAGTTCTTGAATCCATCAGTCCATTTGGGAGCTCCACGCAATACCCATCTTGAAATCCATCATCTTTGTCCGGTCAGTCTGCTCGGGGTGTCCCGGCTGGGCAGCTGCGGGTGCGTCCGGAAAATTCAAGGGTACATCGTCTCACTATGAAGCTGTCTGGCAAGCGTGGATGACCTGAGCCCTCAGTAAGCTCAGGACCTGAGTCAGAGCAGAGAACTCAGAGCTCTGACGATCTTTAAGTAGAGAGCCTTCATGCTGTCGTGAAGGGGAGGGGAACCATGGTCAGCCTGGGATTGAGAATAGGAACGCTGACCACGAGGTGCATACTGCACAATCACCGATCCACCGGAGAGTGAATCGGATTGTGGATCATACCATCCCGAAAACGAACCAGACCTCGGTTCGTTGTCGTATTCATTGGAGACAACCCTATCACCGGTGTAGTGATCTCAGGCGCCTTCTCGTCACCCTGTACCAAAACCTGTGCACACTCGTCTTTCAAATGTTTAGTCCAATAGCTCCCCATGCGATCTTTTGGAGGCGTATTTCAAGCGATGTTGGTAAGCTGACAACAGTGCGTATACCCAGGAGGTACACGCTGTAATACTATGTTCTTTTTAGTTGAAAAGGCGATGTTTCTTCAGTCCAGCGAGCGTTAAAATCGTCCCGAATCAAATATGACAGGATCATCCGTAGCACATCAATCGCCGCAAAAATGCTCTAAATACTATACCGATAATTCAGCATTCCACCAGCCTTTTCTATTTGCGTAAAATTTGGTGTGCGTTTCCACTTGTAGTGTATCCATCTCAGGTCACTTTTGTCAGCTAAATCCATGTCTCAATCAGTTGTCTTCTTCACGGATGTCGCCTTTTATAGATGGACGCATCATGACGATAACCCAAGGGTTGTATTTCGTATTTGAGGCCCGTGTTCTCTGCAATTAGCATTGCAGTTAACCGCTCTTTGCTTTTCCGTCCGCCTTTAACCTATACGGTTTTAGCTCCCTGTTGATCGGCTTGGCCACATATTAAAAAATATGGCTGTTTGGACAGCGTTATACATCTTAGTAATACCTTCCACGACTACGCGTCGTCGCACTGTTGTCGTGAATTTCCTTGCAACATCAACAGAATCTGCAGCAGGCACTTGGCCTGGGCGTGTTTTCACCCAAAGAGAGGCTGTGTAGGGCTAGGTATGAATCCATCCAGGTGTATGACGCTGCAAAAATAGATCTTGGAATACTGTAGAGTTCTCCAATAGATAATGCCTCTAATTCAAGCGTTTTAGCTGACACATGTATACCACGAGAATGTAGAGCATCAATCCACTAGAAAATGTCTGATTCTGCGTCATCGGAGATCGACATTGGCCATTTCGAGTTTAGATCAAGGACGCCCAAGATTGAACGTCATACAACCACTCGGCACAGCAAATAGAAATATCCCCACTACTGTCACAAATCCCGCTGTCCTGTCAGACAGCCCAAGGTCGACATTCCCAGATCACCCGAGGAGCGATCTAGTCCCATCGACGTGTACACAAGGTGAGATCAAGCATCTTCGCGAAGGATCGGAGTACCCCCCCTCTTAGTCGACAGTTCGGGCGCCGTGTGCAAGAGGACCCCTGCGATCTAGCAATTTCGCAGAACCTCTTCGCCACATTGTTATAATACGAGATCGTTCCTGTTTCCAGCGTCGAATGACGCGCATTTTTGGCTTGTAGGTAGTAGAATTGGGGGCAATTCCTATGAACTCTTGGGCGTCTTGGCGTGTTGGTCGGGTGTCGCTGAGCTCAGCAGCGACGTGATGATGAACTTGGTCATCGGAAAGACTACTAAGAGCTACCAGGTGTAAACGGGCCAAGTGTAATCCGTAAGCACGGCAACAAGTCCCCTCCTCTCACCAAGCCACCGTTTAGATCTATTAAAACGGGAACCCGTGCAGGACTAACCTCCCACAACTTTAAACCAGGGGCCTTGGGCTATCTATGTGTCTTTGTAGAGGTTGGAATGTAACGAACATGCATACATACAGCGTACCTTGGGTTCAAGTCCTTACTTGCGCATGTCAAATCGCTCTCTGTTACTTGAAATTGTGGTCAACCTAAAACCTTTAGTAATAATAAAAATTATTAATATCTTCAACTAATCATGAAAATCAAATTTTAGCCAATGAATAACACTTCGGATATCTTTTGGATCAATGGTATCGTCGTACTTCTGGATTTTTTCTATGTGAGCTCTCAGTCGAGAAATTTCCGTGAGAAGAACGTGACGGAGATCGAGCTGGAGTGCGCGAAGGGACTGTGTTTTCCGTGCAGATCGCACGCGATGCGAAAGTGAGCGCGCTGCAGGATAAGATCGCTGGCATTTTGAGCACCGACCAGTGCGATGCGAAAGTGAGCGCGCTGCAGGAGAAGATCGCTGGCATTTAGAGCACCGACCAGCACACTGTCCCCCCAAGGTTGTTGACTCTGTACTTGGCGAAAAGAAAGAAGAAAGGCAAGAAACGCAAATGGATGCAGAGCGACTCCACTCTCAAGCCATTCTTGAAAAGAGGAAGACAAGACGATAGCGATGATGTGGAGATGATCCCAAACTGGACGCTCGATGATGATGAGTATTTGGGAGGGAACTTTCAGTCTGGACCAAAAGAGATTCACGTGTTGGTGGAACTCCCACGTTTGACGCTGCCTGTGCTGCCTCGAGATCGTGACCTTGTTGTGGGTGATGCACATATCCCAATGACGCAAAATCTGTTGTTGAATCCGCCAGCACTGGTCGCATTTTGGGAAGCCTTTCGGAACGATCGTACTGAGGTGAAAGCGGACGCATTGGTCGAGTTACGCATCTACTTGGGGATGAAACATTAGCCTCTCGTTTCTACATTCGTCATTGCTATCCTGAGCTATGGAAGCATTCTCAGCAAATGATCCATGATGACACGACGAAAACACCGCATCTTGTGATCCTCGGCAACCCAGGAATTGGCAAAACGTTTTTTTGGCTACGTGATCTTGCTTCTACTTGCGCGTGCTGGTGCGACGGTGGTATATGAGAGCGGGATTCTCAAACGGCGTTATCTTTTCACCAACGAGATGGTGGTTGCAGGCAAACAGGACGATTTTGACCAAATCCTCAATAATCCGGAAACGTATTACATCGTGGATGCTGCCAAGCCTACATATTACCCAGCGAAGACAATTCTTTTGACGTCGCCGCGCCGTTCCATCTGGTACGAGTTCAACAAGACGAATTGCCAATCCTGCTACATGCCAGTGTGGTCCATGAAGGAGATTCTAAAATGTCGTGAGCTGATGTACTCGGATATACCAGTGGCCGTCGTGCAGGATTGTTTTCGTCGATGGGGTGGTATCGCATGTTATGTCTTGCGATTTGCACAAGTTGATAACCAGCAGGTGTTGCTTGAAAAAGCGATGAACATTGTTGATCTCGACTGGTTGGTGAACGCCTGTGGTCAACTTGATGCGAACGACGCTCAAGTGTTGCATCGATTGCTGCATTATCGTGTCAGCAAAACTTTTGACAGCGAGTACTTCGTCTTTGCTTCACAATATGTTCAACAAGCGGTCTACAAACGTCTGTACAAAAAGGATAAGCGGAAACTACTTGAGTTCATTGCTGCCTCGGATGGTGTTGGTGCTCTTGCTGTGCTTCGTGGCCACTTGTTGGAAGGGCATGCGTACTGAGTGCTGCCGAAAGGTGGAACGTTTCAAGTTCGGCGTCTGGTCGACAACAACGAGGCGTACGATGATGATGATGATCTCATGAAAGATGAATGGGACGGCGAAGACGAGGATGTTAACGATGGCATGAATGCAGATGATGACATTACTGCACTGCTGCGGCGTTGGTCGACGATGGTGTCTCAACTGTCATTTCCATTCAGAGATCTGAGAAAGCTGTCGTTTTCAGTCATGACAGCGAAGTTGTCGCTGCTGCTAACATGTGTTACCTACAGCCAGCGGTGAAGAATTACCAGTCGGTCGATGCGATCGTTAAGCCGGATATTCTGTTCCAGGTGACTGGTGCACACAAACACCCCTGTAACCAGAAAGGCCTCCACGATGTTTTAATGCTTCTGGGAAATCCTGCAGCGCTGCGGGTGTACTTCGTGCTTCCGCCAGACAGATTCACCAATTTTCAATATCAAAGGTATGTGGACTCAAAACGCAAGAGGATGACGATGCCAAGCTACGTGAACGTACGCAAGATTCAGCAGTTTGCAATGGAATTCAAACTTGTTTTGGAGTAGGAGGGAAGTTCCGATGTTCCAGAACCGGGTTCCAAAACGATGTCGAGTTGCTGTGATGCTTCAATTCTAAAGTGAATTTCAACTAAGTGGAAAGCAGAGGTCGCAAACAGTTGACCGTA
>PCFV01000518.1:11948-23514 GCA_002812785.1 Phytophthora litchii | reverse complement strand
GTACAATCGGTTTGAGCGGGGATGACGTGCACTTGTCCGACTGTTCTTGTAGAGAGACTTGCCATTACTGTAGAGGGTGTTATATTCTGACCTTGATGGACACTAGTCATTTTTGTTTTGGTTGTTTTGTGGCTGTCGGTATTGACGACGGTTTTGGGATACCGTGGCTGACAACTTAGTTAAGTATCAGCTCCTAAGTATTAGACATGGAGCGTGGGGCTGCAAAATTATACTAAAGTTTGTATATGGATATACCGGTATATCAGCTAATGATGTTAGGGTTAAAGAAAAAAGTGACGGGTTGACCAATCAGACAACGCTAAATTGGTGGAAATTGATTTCCAAATAATCCCTCTAAAAGCCTCCCTACGGGAATTTTTGTGGTTTTAGGCAGTGCGGTTGTCGCAGACTCTCGGTTGAGAGCAAGGCTCACCCCTCCAATGCCTCGCAACACAGTAGTTCAGGATTCCGCGGTCGTATTACCAATAGTGGTGCAAGTGCGGTACCGGTTACCGATAAAGCACACCACCTATACCGGTACGGTGAGCAACGGGGGGGGCTCTTTACACCCACTTGGGTGATCGCACTGTGCCCGACCACGGACTCAGAGACGCACTCGGTATTACTACCGAAGTGTGTCGGGTCCCATTACCGACGACTGGGTCCGGGGAGGGGCAGACGGCCCGGTAATACCGGCTTTTATCGCCGTTTGTGCTGCCCCTTACTCCGGATTGGTTGTGATACTTCCCACACCGCCGGCGGGCAGCATGGGTGCCTCAGCGTCGGGCTCCGAAGAGCAGGAGGGGTGGTCGGGCATAGGAAAAGGTAATAATCAATATATTTCACATTATCTAACTATATCTCGCTACAGAAAGCTACTTGACTTACCTTGTTGTTTCCGCTGTTCGCGATCTTTTTTGAAAGGGCACGCATTCAGAGCCACTCTTCACAATCGTACCTATTAGAATATTTAACAAATTTCAGCCAATCAAAACTTTGTGACCTCAGTGCGCGGACCACGGACGGACAGACAGAGAGACAGACATACAGTTTGTCGTTTTAAAGATAGAGAATGGCGAGATCGAAGTCTGGTGACTTCCAATTCGCTTCACCACATCAACGTCCTCCATGGTGTTATGTCGATTTTTTATGTGACTTTGAATCATGTTCCCAATACACAACAGCAACGTTAGGCTAACGTTGCCAGAAGAGCTAGAAACGTATCATCTCCTCCTATAGGTCATTTCTATTCCTCCAACGGACAGCTAATGTTGCAGGACGCACTTCGACCTCGGTCGTACTAGTTGTGAGTCCTTGAAGGCTCCCACCGAGATTTGTTTACACTTGATACTTGTATATAGGAATAGGACAAAACATAGGATGGCGCACAGGCTCTCTGAGCCTCATTTACAACAATAATAAAAATAGTATTCCCCCAGTCAACAAGGGTCAAGGCCGATTTAGGTAAGTGTAGCTAGCTTAGCGTAGGGTGAGGATACGGTTGTGTGGATTCCTATAGGTAAACTCAAGGTGCATTGAACCGAGGGTTTATCCTAGGTCAGGCCAAGAGTTGGTGTGACCGAGAGATCGGAGGCGACTGTGAAGTGTCGTTACGTGTTTATTTGGGATACCTGAGGGTTCCCGTGTGTACTTTGCTCCCCACCGAGATTTCACCTCGACACCCCTATTTAAGTCCACCTCTATAAAAGGCTTTACACGCCGGTACCCTTTTCTCTGAGAGACTGAAGGGTTTCGCGAAAGCGCAATATAACACCCTAGCCTAAGGTCGTGGCTAGTGGTTTAGGTAAGGGTTGACTGAAATAACCTCGGAATGCAGAAGCGCTTATAGACGACCCGCTGTAAAGTATCGCCCCTGGTCTACAGGTTTGACCCAACAATCGCTAACCTATACGGGGAAGCGTGCGTTGTTGGTGGGAACCCACCCGACAAGTGAGAATTCCATTGTGTCCTATACGAGAGTAGGGGTTGGTTACCGGTCGGCGTGAGCTCTCCGAGGCAACATGCAGAAAGGGCCAGTCAATCTCGTGTTGTAGTCGTAAGTTCTATGAAGACGCGAAATACAAATAAAAAACGAAGCAACTCGCTGCTGAATTGATTATTATTCGAAGGTTTCGGAAGCAATCCGCAATATCTCGTCTCACAATTCGTACTGTCTTCATACGTTGGAAACTTACGTGCAATTTCGGGCCCCACGAATGTACTGCTTTCTTGACTTCGCATGGTAGAGCTATTCCTGAAACTCAAGTGCAGTCGCTACATCTTCACGAAAAAAGCTTAGTGAACTGTGTCAGAAGTTAACTGCGAGAGCTGAAACGAATACTCTCATTGGTCTTGGAGATTGAATCGTGACTGACTGATAAAAATGTCCAGTAGAGTCAGTCAAGTAGTTGGCGAACGCGTCAAAGCGCTATTGTACTGTCGACTCCGTTCCAAAGTTTCGCCCAATCAAACTACATGCAGACTTTCATCAATCGGTTTGCGTTACGGGGGTGTTCCTTGCATCAAGGTTTACAGCGTCTACTGTCAGCACACTAGCCTTTTTGGTACGATTGTAAATCGTGATCAGAATGAACCCAAGAATATCCTGTTTCTGACTTTACCTCATTTCCTGGATTAAGGTCAGTGTCCTGCATTTTGTAGACAAAGTACGTAGATTATGCTTTAGTGTCGCTTAGTGCGCTCGGATTGCTAAACGGTAGTTGGTTGCTTCTCCGTCATTATTACGCCGGCTCAGACAGGCGAAATTGACTTCTCTCCCGAAACAAAATGAATCAACATTTTTATTAACCAATCAAAATCGTTTATTCAGAAAAACGGTTTTAGCCAGCCAAAATCAGTACAAACCAGTCGTAGATTTTGGTTTGAAAATGGGGACCACCGCAAAGGGCGAGTGCCCTACGCGCCATAAGATGTTCTCTAAGTGGAATATGACCAAGTGTACCAAGCGTTGCGACACCAAGAAGCAGCCCAAGACACGCAAGGCAATCAACCATGATGCCTACCTTCGCAACAGGGACAAGAGTCTTCAAAACCGCTGGGAGAAGAGGGTTTATGAAATACTTCGTGACCTCGAGGGTCAGTAAAGCAAACCTCTTTATTTTATATGTTATTTAGCTTGATTATGTTGCTAGACACCAGGAAAAGAATTTTGGAGGTCAAATCAGCACCTATCGAAGTCGAGCCGATGCGCGAAAAAAAATTGGCGTCCGTTGGCGACTACCAGCATTTTTTTCGGTGTCAGTCAAGACCCGGAATTGTTTGCCAGTGTTCTCAACGCAATTCGAGACCGGTGAAGGAGCCAGTTGAAGTGTGGGCCATCCATGGCTCCATGGAACAAGTTTTTCAGAATTTCAACGTTGGTACTTCACCCAGACAAAGTTTCGGGTTTAAAGAAGTTCAGCGATCGCATTGATGAGATTAATCGCTTAAGCAGTGAATCCTTTCAACGTTGGTACTTCACCCAGACAATGTGTTGGGCTTAAAGGAGAAGTTCAGCGATCGCATTGATGAGAATAATCGCTTAAGCAGTGAATCTACTGCTGTATTTAACGAGTCCAAGTCCAGCATGGAAAGCGACGACCCAAGAGAGGCTGAGCGCGCTAAAATAACGTTGTTGAAACCCCAAGGTCTTTTCAGTATGCATCTCAAGGCAGTTGAAAAGCACCTGAGCTCTGTGGCACCTCACAAGACAAATTCGAGGCGAGACTGCAACAAGCGCAAGAAAAACGAGGCGTCACAGTTGCAAAGTTAAAAAAGACAGTCGACAACTTTGAAAGCCAAGGCCCATGCGCTACCTTCGAAGAGTTCAAGGCAACCCAGGAACGGCTTCGACAGAGTCGTAATGATACTACCAAGTAGATGCTACTAAGTAGGTGGTTCAGTAGGAAGAGAGGAAACAGTAAACAGATGAAATCTACGACTATTCATCAGTTATTATGCTTTTTCATACCAAAATGTACTAGTCCTAGACTGAAATGTACGACTAATACCTACAGTGAAGTCGAGTACTCTGGGAGGTCCTTACCTGGACGACTCTTGTTTCTGCAATCTTTGCGATCTTTTAGGATAAAAGCCGCAAGCATAGCAATTGTCATTGTTGAACTTGCATCTGAACTTTCGGCTCCGATGTAGTGCTTCGAGTAATAACTTCGATATACATGAATCAGATTGTCGATCCAGCGATTCTTGCTTTTATTTCCCATCGAATTCGCAAATAGTGTGACGTCTTCACCCAACAGCTTTGCAACGCTGTACCAGCTACGAGTAATGCCAGCATTTTCCCGCTCGCCTTTTGTCCACTCGCATAACGTTTTGAACAAATGCAGCGCTTTGTCATGAAGCCACCACATTAGCGCAAGATGGATCCAGTCTTTAACTACTGGAATTTCCGGGGATACATTAACTTGAGGTTGTTGAGTGAGTTGTTTATGGGTTTCAATGACCTCTTCTCACTGTGATATGTTCTCGCGTGACGCAAGAGCGGAAGTCTGGCTCTTCACCTCCAATACCAACAACTCCAGATGTCGAAGCTTTTTGAGGACGGTTCCTTCTTCGACATTCTTGATCGCTTCGTAGGGGGCACTAGGACATCCGTGTAGATATGTTTTGTCTGGCGCTAAGCAGTCGGCAAGCTCACTGTCTTCTTTTTGAATGGTAAGGTCAAGCAGATAGCGTACTAAAGTCTCAGTCGATTCCGATACAATCCAGCCTGCCCGCCATTTGATCATTCGCAACGACCACCGACGTGAAGGCTGTGCGTACATGAATCGGTATTGTGCTCCAGCTCTTCGAAATGTGTGAGATGTAAACCAACTGTTGGTCCAATGCTTTGCTACGTATCCAGGGATTTTCTTTCCTGTGGAATTCAGTCCGCGTACAACGCAGTTGACCATTGTGATATACATTTGCTCAGACATTTTCTTACCGCAGCCGACAGCAACCTTCTCGCATCCAATTGTTTCACTTTTTAATCTCAAAGCCTTCTTACTGATTCCCGTTAGTGCTCGAAACACAAAGTCATCATCTCTCCATTGGTGTCCTTTTATCGCTGACGCGTACTCCACCCAGTTGCACAAATGAACATACGCGTTGATAGCAGTCTCCTCATTCGGAAGCTTGTGTAAATTGTAGAGACGGCCTTCGGCGACAGCAGTTTTACGATTGAAGAGGGCATATGTTCCAAATTCAATCATCTCACCCGGCATAAGAATGCTCTCACGAAATTGTCGAAGAGAAGTGTCTTTCCATTTCAGTGTCAACACTTCATTGATTCGGCACATACCATAGAATACGAATGACAACACTGCCTTGAATCAAGCACAACACGTTTCGCTAGTACCAACACTCCTGCTGGGGAGTCAAGAATCGCATGGAGAACAGTGATCATCTCCTGAGAAATTGGAACAGCTTTTGCAGGGGTATAATCTGTCGCCTTTCTTTCTTCACCGTACGCACGAATTGCCGGACAAACGGATCTCTGGCAGGATTACCATAACCATAACCTTGCTTCTCACCAGCATCGTTTTCTCGTACTCTCCATGTATTCACCTCAGTCCCATCACTGTTTTCATGAGACGAGAAATAGCTGGCAACCGCAGACCTCGCCTTTTCAGCGGTTTGTAACGACACTGAACTGGACGCGAAAATACTTTGTAAATACACAACCAGCACAACAGGTGGCTCGTGGTGACATTCGTGGTTTGGGTCAGGGAATCCATTAGCAACACAAAACTCAGCAAACCTGTTGAAGCTAGATTTGTATGCGCTCTGAGTTGCCTTTTTGATGACACCATTTGCCGTTTACTGACCTTCCTTGGCCAGCTCTTAAACTCCAATCTGCTTCCAACAGGGTAGGTTACAAAGTGAACACGTGGCTACGTGGCTGTGGCCAACCTAGTCTGAACACGTACTTTTTGGTTTGACTCGTATATTTTGATATGAATCGTACATTTTGGTATGAAATGTGAAATATAGGTTGAATTCACTTCACAAATTTCCCAAAACAAATTTCCAAAATATCCCCTGAAATTTATATTAAAATCTGAAAAAAAAACTTTGATTCCTTTTAGACAAATAACGTCCAAATGTTGTTTGAGTGAAAAGTTGCTTTCAAGTTTTCCCAATACAAAACTCAAATATAAAGTTGTTGCTTCCTCGAACAACGATTTAATCGCAACATTAGGGTTCGGGTAACTTTCAATACAAATCCATTAATACAACTTATAGAGGCTACTATTTCGATGTTGTTTCAGGAAGCTCTACTTCTTACATTTCGTTTCCCTGGCAATAATGTAACTGGAATATTTGCTGCCATAAGTTTTGGGGAATTTGATTGGCTGTTCCTCCACTATTTTACAAAAACTGCCTAATTCCAGTGTGACGTGGCGCCAAACGTCATGCAAGCCGTGTTAAGTCGCGTGCACCGCATTGTGGTGGCTACGGAGGAGCCGGAGGCAGTTTCCCCTCTCACTGCCATCTCAGTGTCCTCCACAGCTACTCCCGCCTCTCCCCAGAACGCTCCAACTCCCGTCCAAACCGCCGTATCGCCTCAAATTAAAGCGGAGATCGCGTTGGCCGTCGAACGTTTGCAATTTGCGACGCTCTTAGGTGAACGCAAGAAGGCGGTGAATGCTCTTCAATCGTTGGCTCAGAAGTTCGACGCAAGGCGAAGTCCAGGCGGTCGTAAGAGCAGTTCCGTCGAACCTACAGTTGAAGAGCAAGAGCTTGGTAATGCCGCTGTACCTGCTGTATTAGTGGCTTTAGTGTCTGATCCAAGAGATACCGAGCTCATGGAGGCCATGCTCGAGTTCCTACAGTCAATTGTGAGTCGTGCACCCTCCGCGGCACTTTTACTGCTAGATCAGCCTGAACAGAACTCAGTTACTGCCACTTGGGGCATGCAGACGTGTCTTACGCTGCTACAAGACCCATCACCATGGATTCGAGGTCCTGCTATTGCTCTAGTGAGAGCACTACAAGATGCTCAGCCGAGTGCATTCGCCAAGTCAGTTCTGGAGTGTAAAGAGGGACTACGGAGACTTTTGGAGGTTGTAGAAGATCGACGTGAACATATTCGAGATGTGGCACTGGCAGTGCTCGGACAATTGACAGGGAGAGATAAAAACGCTCAGCAGTTCTTGGCTTTTGAAGAGGGGTTTGCTAGGTTGTTCCAGATTATGGAAGTGGAAGGCTTGACGGAGACTGGAGCGAGTCCTGCTAGCAGTGTCATCGCAGACTGTTTGCAGATTGTCAATAATATGGTGAGGGATAACCTCATGACGCAAACACTTTTTCTTGAGATGCCGTATATTGAGTCGCATGTGCCAAGAATCTTGAGACTGCCAGGGATTGATGGCGGAGACGAAGAAGAAGATGCAGCAGCATTAGGGAGGAGGAAACGCGTGCTGAAACTTGGATTGCAACTTGTGCGGTTTCTGGTGGCGGCGATGTATGAAGGAGTTAAGGAGTCGACGCTCGATGAAATGGCACACCGTGATCGTGCTAGAAAAAATCAAGAGCTGGCGAGGATACAGAGTCTTGTGGCTCGACAAAGAAAGACTGATGGGCGCCGTGGGGGAAGTTGGTGTGCTGTCGCAGCGATGCGCTAACAGATTTGCGATTGCAGGCACTAGACCTCCTACGACTTGTTAGTGAACACAATGGTGGCGCCCAGATGATTTTGGTAAACCTGTACGCGTCACCATCCGGGCGTAATGTTCTCGCAGAGCTTGTGAATCTCGATGTGGGCAATGAAAGTGACGAATCACCTGTAGCTGCTGCGGCGTCGGGGCTTTTAGATGCGCTTTTTCAAGAAAATGAGGGTGCGCGAATGGCAGTGCTCCAGCATATTCAGACGCCACCCCCACCACCAATCTCGGCGGGTGGAGACACTATGGGCAGTAATGACGATATCTTTTCAGTTCCTCATTCAGCTGGACGAGTCTTATTGGATGCGTTTGTTGTCAACACCGACTATATTACCCAATGCAGTGATAGTGCAGATGTCGAGACGCTAAACACGAAGTTGGTAGTTGCTTGGAAAGCAAGCCATCGACTCACCAATCTGCTAGTGGGTAGCTCGTACTGCAAAGAGCTAGCGCTTCGAGTACCAGCAGAGTACGACGATTCGCAAGCCCGTGCAGTTTCTGGCGGACTTTTCCTTTCACGTTGTCTCCGATTGTTACGGTCTTCGTCGGCGGAAGTATTGAGTCCTGCAGTCCAGTCTATTGTTTTCCAGGCCAGATTGTCGGTGCTGTTGTTGCTGATTCGATGGTCTCACGGCTGCCCTAAGGCTGTTCGTGAGATTGTGGGTTCCGTGACAAACTTGTCGGTGCTTGTAGACACTCTTGCGGAAAACCAAACGTATACTTCCCAGCGAGCCATAACTGAGATGACACAAATACGTGGCCTTATTGCACTGCTGCTTGGCTGTTGTTTGGAGTTTTTGTGTGACGATGAAGAGGAGCAAGCGTTAAAAATCGCGAGTACTGCAGTTACAGCAGCAGCTGAAGAAGACCCAGGATTACAGATGACTCGGGACCAACTTCTTCAGATGATCAGCAAACGAGTGGGTCTTGAGCGGTTTACGGATGCTTTGGTTCAGTTTCAACAAACCCCTGCGATGCTAGCATGTGCTCGAGGTAGCAAGACCCAGAGCTCACGTGCATTACTGGCCTACCGTGCAACGTACGATATTAGTGATGCTGACGATACAGGTGGAGGCTCAAGTGAAGACGACGAGGCACATTATCTGTTCCTGCTTTACGAGCGAGCTTTTACTATATTTTACCGCGGAATGGCCGAACAGATCCAGAAGCGCGTCATCGCCATTTATACTGGGGTCGATGGCGGATCTACAGGTATTTCTGGTGTGGATTCTGGTGCCCCGAATGCGTTGAACGCATATCAGGACCTCATTCGGATGCAGGACAAACAAATTCACGATCTGCAGCGACAAGTTGAGGAGCTAAAGCAGCGTGAGATGGACCAGGGAGATAAAGGAAGCAAATCTCCTACCTCAGACCCTAAACAAGATGAATACATGATAAAGCAGCTTGCAGCACAACGTGATCAATTCGAGCGAGAAAAAGAAGATTTGGAGACCAAAATCACAAGTATGTCCGCGTCGGCACAAGACATGGAAACTCGTTTGAATGGCCTTACAATGGCTTATGAGCAACTCGAACAGGAACACCAGCAACGAGGACAGAAGTTGTCTACCTCCCAGTTGGGGGTTCAAGGAGAGCAGTCATTAGTGCCTACCGATTCTATGAATGAACAACTTGCCGCGTTGCAAGCCGAACTGGATGCAGAACGAGAAACTAATCGACGACTGCAGAATGAGGTAGCAGCATTAAAAAGTGGTGCAGCGAGTCGGTCTCTCCGTGAGAAAAACGAAGCTGAGTTGGCAAATGCACGACTTCAAAAGCAGTTTGAAGAGCTTCGTGTAGAAAACGAGCGTAAGGACGAACAGCTCGCCGAATGCAACCAAATGCTTGAAAATCTTACACAAGGCCAAGCACTAGTCAAAAATGACAACGAAAAGCTCAAGGTACAACTTGCAGAAGCATTATCAAAACACAGTGAAAGAGGTGAGACTGAATTCAAAAGCGTCGTGGACGGACTAATGGAAAGCAAGGCGCATTTAGAACGCCATATCGAGGAACTGGAAGCTGCTGCTCGTGCTGCCTACGAGAAAGATCAAGAGGTACTCCGACAACGAATTGAGGAGGTGGAGCAGGCACGCCGAGCGAGTCCCCCGGTAAGTATGGACTGCAATACAGCCGAGACCACGACTCCCAATCACAGTGACGACTCACAAGAGGTAAATACTGAAGATCATCGCTTAAAGGAGCTTGTGTATACCCAACTCGAAGAACTGAAGGAGTTGCGTGCTCTTGTCGTTGAAATGGAATCAGTAGCGAAAGAGCGAGAAGCCAAGGTACAGCAAGCATCGTTCCTAGAGGAACTAGTGGCCGGATATGACGTCCAGTCGCGGCGTGACAAGGAAAAGTATGATGCTAGCATACGGGAGCTGGAGGACGAGCTAGCTCGTGCATTCTTAGAGAAGAAGGAGGCCGGGCGCAAAGCAAAGGCGGCTGTTAAAGAACTCGAGAACGAGGTGGCACGCTTGTTCCTTACTAAGGTGGAACTGGAGAAAGAGCTGGCATCTCGTCAGCGCGGTGAAAACGCAAGTCGAATAGGAAACGGAAGCGTGAATGGTACATTTAGGCGATCCATGGAGTCTGACAACAGCAATGAGTCGACAGTCGATGACCTGTTCGTACTGGTAGCAAGCTTAGAGATCCAGTGCTCAGTTCTACGCGAAAGCTTGAAAGAAGCTCAGGGCGAAGACGCTGTGGCTGTGGCAGTAGAATTATCCAGACAACGTGGAGCCGTAGTCTCCGTCTAAACTTCAATAAAAATCCACCTCGTGATCATAGTGCACGCACTCGTCATTACATCACAAAAAACTGACCAAATTCAATGATAGTCGCATAGTTGAGACTATCATTGATCCTTCCACCTTTTCCAGAAGAACACAAGAATCACGAGCAGTCCGTAGGCAGCAGCCACCAGCTTCGTACTAAATCCCGAGAGAATGGAAATTGGGTTATCCACCACGTGGATGTGGCTACCTCCACTTGTGTGTGTATCACACGTCGCACGACAGGCACCACAAGGGCATTGTTTGTCATCAATAGTCTTGGATGCAATAGATTCCAGCAACTGTGCCTGCGTCGGCAGAGTCTCACGAATCCCCACAACTTCCGAATAGTTGGAGCACTTTAACACTTCGTGATCGAACGACTTGTCCTCACTGGCATTAAATTGCAAGGTGATATATTCCCCATGACCCACAGCACCAACCTGCATCTGGTAATTAAGAAAGCCCAAGGACGACTTCATAGCCGCCGCCATGGACGCCATTGCCGTGTTTTTGCATGAATCAAAAACTGCGCATGTCAAGTCCTTGGCTAGTGCCACATGTAGCTCCAAAACTTTGACTTTCTCCTTGCCTGTCATAGGATCCGGTCGGTAATTGATACTCGGCCATTTGTGAGCCATCTGCATGAATTGATCCTGATCGGGAGAGCACACTAGACCACACCACAAGTTCATGAGGTTGGCTGCACAGGCGTCACAGCCTCCTGCGCTGTTCTTGGCAAAGACACTTGCCACTAACTTGAAATTCTCAGCCATTGCTTGATTCTGCTGCCACGAGCAGCACGCATTGTCCTTATAAGCTGGACATTGAATTGCAAACTGATTGCAATGTGGACCTGCAGCCATGCCGTCTCGACGACAGACACAGGCGCCATTGACACATTGACCTTTGCCGTTACAGTCGGTGGCGATAGTACAATTTCCGCCACCGATTACACTCGGCCAACCGTCTCCTGTCATTGGCTGCGGATCCACAGGCTCCTTATGCGCCTCAGGGATGCACGCGTCGTAGTCTGGCTCGTTATCAGGGTTTACACATGTCTGCGTCATGATACACTTGGCTTCAAAAGGCGCTGAGGCCATCGCGAGCAGGAGGAGG
>PCFV01000518.1:0-11858 GCA_002812785.1 Phytophthora litchii | reverse complement strand
TGATCTGCTACAGTGTAAATAAGTGATTATTATTGGTGGAAATAGAGTTTATTTTCTACTAATGAACGTGAGTATCATTTCCGCCTCTCATTACTCGAGCATCAACTTTAAGTGATCAAGTGGAATTCTATTAACTGACCACGAAATACACTTGGAATAAGTGTCACTCCTCCTTTTCCTCCTTCTGCACTACGTTCGTCGTGAGTACTGCCGGTTTCTCATCAAACGGCGTGGCGGCCACAATGCTCCATTCCAATTCCTCCGACTTGGTGACATCCGCTTCAAACGTCCAAGCAAACTTCGTGTTGATCGCACGTCGGTCCTCAATACCATCTCTATCTTCTGGGGAGATTAGCAAGTGTTCTGTGACGTCGTACTGCACCTTTAACGTAAGCCATTCGCTCTTGACATCTTCCTCAACTCGCTCTCTTGTGTATTCCACAGCCTCCAACGCTGTACTGTTCACATTAAGTTGCTCTAGCACTACACGTTCCTTCTTGCTCTCTCCTTCTACAGGGGCTGAAGGCTTGTGCAGCAACGATTTAAGGCTCTCAGGTGTCGCCAACTGCTCCAGGAAGGCCTTCATCTCCTTTTCGTCCAGTGTATAGAGTCTTTGTAGCACTGTATGAGCCGCTCGTTCTGCATCCTGCACGAACTCCGGTAGATCCACTCGCGTGTCCATTGGGAATTGGGACAACACGTACATGGAGCTGCGGACCTCATCCGACGCCCCTGACACGAAGATGCGTGGTTTGCCTCGACTGTAGCGCACGAATTCGGGCATTCCATTGAATACACGACTGGCAATGGCCAAACCACGCATCGAAATGTACTCTGAGTTGATACCGAACCAGTCTCGAGACTCATTGGAGAAGCTGCGAACGCCAGAAGGCCGTAGGCACCGATGCATGAGACGCATCGACGTGCGTAGCATTGTTGATGCTCGAGTAATGAGAGGCGGAGATGATACTCACGTTCATTGGTAGAAAATAAAATTAATAGAATTCCACTTGATCACTTAACTTTGCCTAAACATGGACTTGGCTAGTACAATTTAATTTGAATGTGTACCGTATTCCCTTTCTTGTAAGATGCGCAATTGACTTGGTTTTTGTAAGACCTCGTCACATAATCGGTGGCAAGAAAGGAGACGTTACTTTGAGCGATTACCGCAGTGCTCGCAGTACAGTAGTGTCTGTGCTGGCAGCTCCATGGCGACAGCGGTGCCTGCAGCCCCATACGACGACGGTAGTTCTACTGAAAGCGAGTATTACTTTGACCCAAGAGAGGAAGCAGAGGAAAAAGCGGCGTACGCGTGGACACACGAACGTGATGTTCAGCCTGTCAATCAGCCAAGTACCGATGACAGTACCGTGATTAAACAGGAGTACAGTAGCTACGGCCAATTGCAACAGGATGCAGAGGAGATTGCATTGCCGCAAGGCAGCGAGTGGAGCCACGGAGGCACCAATACCGTGCATAACAATGCAGTGGAACAAGCACTTGCCATGGCACAGGACCTTACCAATGCAGAGAGAAAAGAACCGTTGACAGATGATACAATGAACAGTACTTCATCAAATATGGAGAACAAGGAGACAATGAATACGGTAGTTTTGAAAAAAAGTGAAGAGGTCAAGGTCAAGCCCAAGATCATTTCACTGAAAAGCGTGAAAGCTTCGACTCTACCAGCTTCAATTACTAAATCGGTGGCTGTGGGACTAAGACGTTCACAGACAAATGTGGTGGGAGAACCCAGTGAGATGCACAAGGAACTTTCAGTCGCTCGTCCTCAATGGAAAGCGACAGGAAGTCAATATTCCAGTCAGGAGAATCCGAGTCAGATTAAGAAGACACATTCAAAACTAAGTGGTATCAAGGAATCGTCGATGAAGCAAATAGGACGCAATAAGTCACAGTCGATGAAAAAATCTGAGCCGGATAAGGTCTCGTCTAGCCGTCGAACGGAACACAACAAGTTAAGGGAAAGAAACAGGTCGCCATCAGTTCATCGGAGGAGATCGCCATCAATTCATCAAGCAGAAAGAAGTGGTCGTGAAGGGCGAAGTCCTTCTCCGGTGAGGTATTCTTCTAGAAGAAGCCGAAGCAGATCTCCACGAGTTCGTGAGAAACACGCGAGGTCTAGATCAAAACCACCGTATCGACCGTCGACTGATAGCCAGCACTCTCGTTCATATAGATATATTGAACGTGTGTCAAGTCCGCGACACAATGACGACTCTGATCGACAACACAGCCACACTTATAAACAATCTCGAAGCCCTTCGAAGCCATCCCGGATACATACTCGTCTCAGGAGCAGAAGCCGGAGCCGAGATCGCTACGATCGTCGTCATGAAATTAGACGTGATCGAAATGAGCGAAAATCAGACGGACAGCTTAACGACAAAAGAGAGACAGTCCGACGCGAATCCGCAAGTACAAGTCGCGATAAGAGCAGTGCAGTTAACCACTTCAGTACCAACCGCAGCGCCAGCAAACCACGACTTCAAGATTCAGAGCTACATCAGTCTCGCCGGTCAAAATCTTATAATGTGGTGGTATCTTCTATCAAACCTATCACTGTTGAGCCTTCGAAGACTAGCTCAAGAAATCCTCATATCAGACCTCAAGTGGACTCGCGTGTTGCTTCGCACGACGATAGGTCTTTCAAGAAGCATGGACATGTCTATCATGACGCTTTTGAACGAAGAGTGTTCAAGTTAAAACTACAGGAAGCGGATGTAGATGAAAAGATCGCGGTTGGACCATTGAGTGGGAAGGAGATATGGTTTTACGATCAACGCAGACAAAAGATGGCTGCCGAGCGTGCAAGTCTAGAGGCAGAACACTTGGATCGATTCGAAAAGCTTTACAAATCGATGCAAGTGTCGGATTTTGACCTGAAAAAGTATCAGACTCAGCGAGATTTTGCAGCGCGAGTTGTGCGATTTAAGCGGGAGCAGGCATCACTGCGGGAACAAAAGAGTTTGTTCTTATCGTCGGAAGTACAGGACCAGTTGTGGCGTCGATTGGACAAAGAGCGGGAGGCTTTGATCGCGGAAAACCCTTTCATGTTTCAAAAAGTGATGATGGACACCATGCCATCGTCAGCTGCAGTTAATGGCAAGATAACTGACGATTCTGTCAAATTTGCTAGCACACAACCTTCCAGGAAGCGTGCACACGGTACAGATAACCATCGCGGTCAATTGCAGTTTAAGAGACGTCCACCTGACACGATCCCTATGAATCGTCAGCGATATTCCACCTCTTCATCAGCAAGCTCGCGGGTTGTCGTGGGGGCTTCCTTACAACTTCAGGACGACGATGATGTCGACAATTTCAAGATTCCTCCTGCAATGTCTGGTAATACTTCGTGGTTCCTGAAAGGTTGACCTCTTGTTGAATAAACCACTACATGTTCAAGAAGCTGCAGAGATAATCAACAAAAATACTTGCCTGAACTCTTGTTCAAGCTGTGACCATGGTGATAAAAAGCTACTGAAAACATGCAGCACTAAACGATGACTTCATCCACCATATCTTGGCTACCATAAGCATTTCTGGGAATGTTTTAGTTCCGCAGCGGCGAACTACAATGAGCTTTGCGCTTCCTTGACGTGCGCCGCTAGCAAATCGAGGTCCTTGACAATTGACCGCAAGATAACCTCAGCAGATTTCTCTTGTGCGAAACCAGGTGACTGACCTGACCACAACGACGAAAATGCCGTGTCTCCATCAGCTTCAGCAGCCTTCTTGAGCGCAACGAGAGGTGCTCCAGCAGTCGGGAATTCCGGTGCTGCAGCACACATCGGACCTAGCTCTCGCATGATCCGCGTGACGAAACCTCGAGCAGGTCGACCAGAAAAAATATTGGTGAGAGCTGTCTCCAAAGCTTCCTCTCCAGTAGCAACTGCAGCTCGCTTCAACATGTTCCGGTGCAATTTCGATGTCTGCGTTTCATCCGCTAGCAGGAACACAGTTCCCATCTGCACCGCTGCAGCTCCAAGAGCACTAGCAGCTAAGATGCCACGAGCATCACCGATTCCACCCGTTGCAATCACCGGAAGCTTCACTGCGTCAAGAATCTGCGGAACCAGCGACATCGTCCCGGTCTGCTGAGGGAAGTCCATGGAGCTGTTCCGGTATGTCTCTGAAGATGGTTGATCACCTTCTCTCGGTAAGAAAACACCACGGTGACCTCCTGCTTCGGCACCTTGAGCAATGATAGCGTCACATCCTCTCTCTTCGAGCCACAGTGCTTCTCGAACAGTAGTGGCCGACGAAATGACGAATGCACCAGTGTCCTTAACACCTTGCAACATTGGCGGCGACGGTAGTCCGAAGTGGAAGCTGACAACTTCAGGCTTCAGCTCCCGTACAAGTTCAAGACTCAATTCATCAAAAGGCATGCGCAAAGCTCCCTTTGCAGTTAGTTGATTCAAGTCGACACCATACTCTCGGTAGTATGGCTCAAGGATCTCTTGCCATTGTTTATCGGCTTTTGGATTGGAAGGAGGTAGTGTGTGGCAGAAGAAGTTGAGATTGATAGGAGCCGACAGCTCCTTCGTAGCAGCTCGAAAATGGTGAACGTGTTGACGCACAGCATCGGGAGACAATAAGGCACAGGGAATTGCACCAAGACCTCCTCCACGGGCTACTGCAATGGCGAGGTCACTTGCTTGTGCACCGGCCATGGGGGATTGGAACAGAGGTGCATGAAGTCCTAGTCGCTCGATGATTCGGAGATCGCGCCACGCCATGATGTCGTTAGGTCTTGGTAAGATCGGAAGTGAGACCAAAGTCAATCACAAGTATCAACAGGTTGATGAGTGCCCTAGCGGAGAGCTGATTCGTTTATCAATGAGATTTGCACGATTCACTTCATGTCGGTTGGAACGCGAAATGTGGTGGGTGATGTCTAAGCACAATCGGATAGTTAAGGAGACGTAAGCTAGTGAAGCTGCCACTCAAAGTTAAAAGGTATTCATTGTATTGGGAAGAGCGCCGCAGGTTGGCAGGATATTTGAGCACCTAGCATTCAGTGGTACGGACGATTCTCGAAGCACCACGAGACTGCAGTGTCAAAGATATGGTGGGCATTCTGCAGAATTGCTATAGCAGCGATAACGCAACAATGCGTTCTTTCGTAACGAGTATATCACAGTCCAGGAAGGTGTGACCCGAACATGGTGAGCAGCATTACGACTGCTCTGTGCGGTAGCACACGAAACTCCAAGAGAGTCGAAACAATAATGGATGGTATCTGCCTCCTCCAAATGCTGGATTGCTTCGAGTGTATCAATATACAAACACGAGATAATGACGAATTACCATCTACTCCACGAACACGTTCCCTAAGTGTGCAGTGGCTTAAACAGTAACGTTTAATAGACACCTTTACTACAAAACTATGAAGCTCACTTTCGGTTGCCTTTTTTTCAGGATATATCCACAATAGCATCGTTGTTTTAGTCATAGAAGTTGGGAGTTGTGCTTTGCCATTCTGGAGTCGAACGTAGCGATGGAAATTCCTCTGAAGGTAAACTACCCAATGAAAGAATGAAAAAACAACAGCGGCACTTCATCAGGTGTATTTCGTTAACCACTTGTTCCCACGGAATTTTTCTTGAAATTAATCGTTTCCAGTACAATACTCAACCTACAACTGGCAGCAAAGAAGGTATAAGCTAGCAACAAGTGACATCGTGGTTAGCCTCGCATACTGCACTAAAAAAAGTATTATAGTGTCAAAGCTCGATAAAGCCTCTCTTCTTCATGAATAATCAACTACGCAAAGCGAGCAAATCAATAACGGCACCGCAATGCAGTGCAACTAGTCTGCTGTGTGGAACAATTTGTTCCTCTTCGCATGCTGGAAGGTGGCGTAAAGACAACATCCGAACCAACGACAGTGCTGCCAATCGATGTGACACTTTCACTTGAGCATGACTCAATACTATTCAACCTCCATCTAGTCATCTCTAACATCCATGTCTGATAGCTCATCATTCTCATTGCCACGTCAGTGGCGAAACGCGCCGCCAGAGCCCAGCATCTTGCCGTTCGAATACTTTATGGATACATTCGTTCGACGCACCCATATTACACACTCTTTCAAATAATTCCGAATAGGAAGTACGCGTTCTGATTGGCTAGTTCAATGTAGCCATCTGTCGCTGCTTCAGGAGTAACCACGGCATTCTTCCATCTCGTCTGTCGGCCACAAGTTGAAAGTGTAGCCATGAAGCGAGAGTTGCATTCTGTGACGCTTAAGGCGTCTCCTTTACCTCCTGTAGCACCCACTCGCTCGTCGAAACGCAGTTCTTGCCGTTTTGGACCTTTGCTGTTGCTCTACGCCCTCGGTTTCCTAGTAATTGAGCTCTTCTTGTTCCAATACGCACACTACTCGACTCATCGCAGACTTGTGGAAGTTCCTGAAGACTCCGAGCGCTTCGCTCTGTCGCCTCCAGACCTTGAAGATGCCGAGTTTGCCAAGATCCAAGTGCCTCAATGGATGACGGACAAGGACAGTGAAGTTCCAGTCCAGGAGAGAGAACACTTGACATGGCTACATTCGACTTGTGTAGCCAAGAAGCAAGCTATTCTTCCATGGCAACATGGCTCACTAAACTCAGAAGCTGTAATTCTGGAGAGAGGAGACCCTAGAGTCATTGAACAGCTGAAGAAATGTCCTGATGTGGACATATATCTACCTGATGGGATACGAGGACTCGGATACTGTGAAGATGCAGTCGCTTTTACAAAATGTAGGAGTTCATTTTATTTTATACTTAAGTTGTAGTATAGACCATGCTAATTTGTTGTTTATGACAGATCTACAGTCAAGGATATTGCCGTTATGGGCATTAGAAGACAAATTCTTCGATCCAGAGACCAATACCAGTGTCATGTACTATGAATTGTGTCCATTGACACCCATGTTATTTTTTAATCACTATTGGGACGATCGACCTACGAGATCGGAGTGGCCACGAGCAAAACCCATCTATATTATGCCAAATATTGAGATGCGGGAGTTGACGGCGAAGGAATATTGGAGTGTGGATGCTGTCATTTGCAGGACGCTGGCTTGCGATCAGCGTGTCAAGGCTTGGTACGCGCAAGAGGGGAACCCGCGTGATGCCAAAGTCTTTTACACCAAATTTACGTCTTCGGATACTGCTGCTCATGCAATTGGGATGATTGGGGAAGAGAATATCCGACAGAAAAACTTTGCAAAAGTACGATTCACACACACGGCTGGTTCCAGGTACGCTCTCCGTAATATTAATCTTTGACACCTGCTTACCAGTTCATGTTCTTGAATGTAGTCCGTACAAAGGAACTGAGCAGGTGCTTGACTGCTGGTTGTCGCACCCAAACTTTCCGCCGCTGGATCTGTACGTTCACGAAAAACTCTACAGTGAACGATACCAAGGTACATACGATGACGGAATTCTTGAGGCGAACAACGTGAATTTGATTCGAAAACGCATGGACGCTGTGGGCTTTGGTCAAGTGCTGGCCGAGTCGTCGTTCTTCCTTTGTCCAAGTACGCACGAAGGTTACGGCCATTATATTGATCAAGCACGTGCATCAGGAGGAGTCATCATAACCACAGATGCTCACCCGATGAACGAACTTATCTCTTCTACGGATATGGGCCTTCTGGTGAAAACAGAACGTGAATCTAGTCCTGACATGCTCCTTGGAGGCGCATACAGTGGCACCCATGGGCTTAAATCCGCAGATGGCCTTGTCGCTAAGTTTTCAGCTCAAGATCTCTGCGAATCTGTAGAGTATGTGCTTGGTCATACCAGCACACAACAGCGGGAGGCCATGGCTGAGGAAGCGCGACGACAGTATCATGAAGACACCAAGTTTTTCGCGCAACGAATGATCCAGCTGCGACTATTTGCACGCGAGCAGAGAAACTCCTGGGTACCTCCAGAAGAAGACATTGCTGTCGGGGATCCTGAACGGATAGTTTTCTTGCGCACAGGATTCGATTCCTGATGATAGTTACTACTTCGAAGTACACCGAAACCAGACAATTAATGTATTTGTTGGTTTTTAATTAAGTGACGTCGCTTTGTTTTGGATAGGCATTCTTCACATTGTCGAGGTGCGTGGTGGGGTTAGTGCATCACTCATACACCAGAAAATTATTACCCGCTTTGTTGACTTGTTCATCATGGATAGCTTTTGTAATCGCGTACCTCAATAGAACACCTTGTTGAACCAACCTACTTGTTGAATCACTAAACACACCTGCGAACGACACATCACAAGTATACGAAGGGATCTCGTGAGTGCTGTGTAAAACCATCAAATGTGCCCACAAACTCGACTGCAGAACGAGGCCACATTAATTTTTGCGTGCATAAGTAGAGTCTTCAGCACTGTCGAAAGTGTGCATAAGACTCGAGTTTTCGGTGTGTGTTGGTGTTCACCAGTGATGTGAACTTGTTGTATCAACGTGCACGACAAAGCAACACAGATAGTCACTGTACCAGCTCGACAGTCTGAAACCCGCAACGATAATGGACATGGGTAGCGGATATCGCGGTCGAATTCCGTTCCCCCCACTGCAATTGACAGCTGAGGAACAAGAGCGATGTCAAGAGCTTACAATGCAGTTGCTCGACCAAACTCTGCGCAGCTACGATGAACGAGACACTGCCGCCAATGGATCTCCACTACACCATTCGAGTCTGAGTAGTGCTCGTTGGAAACGTATCAAGACGCAGCAGAACGCATCACTCTATGCTGAACGACATCCTGGAGAACGGCGAGACATATTCATGCCAGGAGAGAGGTGGGAGAGTCCCGTTGTCCTTCTCGCTGTCGGAACCATTGAAGGAACTCTTGACGATGTCATGCTCGGGCTAACAACGCAATCTTTCGGTGACATGCAGCTACGAGCAGCTTCATTAGCTTCTCAAAAAATTAGAGGAGCTATGCTTGCTAAATTGTCTGGGCCGACGGAGGAAGATCCTTTTCATTGTTTGAATGTGGCGTGGGTGGTCGGCGAGCAGAAATGGCCATTAAACATGGTCGTGTGTCCCAGAGACTTTGTCAACTTGTCTGCTTTTGGAGTGATCACGAGAGCAAATGGAGACCGAATCGGATATGAACTTGTACAACCTGCTCAATTATCCCAATGTCCAGCGCTCCCCAAGCCAATTACTCGTGGCAAGATGCTGTATGGTGCATTGTATCGAGAACTAGATGGAACAGTGGATGTTTACATCCAACTGCATGTAGAGACAATGAGTACTCTTGTGAACTCAATTATGACGAATGCGATGTGGATTGCAGCGCTTGGATTCTGGAAAGCTCCACGATTTTCTGAAGAGAAGAAACTCGAGTGGTGTATCGTCAGCAGCATGATGAAAAAGATTCAACACAAGCCGATCGACGTTACAGCACAGACAGGTCCTTTTTGTTGTAGCAGTTGTAAGGCAGTACTAGTTCCCCGAGGAGAATTTTTTCATGCCACCAATGCATGTGCAGCGTGCTCATCTCTGCTCTGTTTCAAGTGTCGCGTCAAGCGCACGATCAAAACCACTACCGGCCGCAGTAAAGGACGAGTGACTCGAAACGTGACTGTTGTCGTGTGTCGAGCATGCTGGGGATTCCTTATGGACGAACGCCCAGCTAAAGTTGCTTGGGAGCAATATCAGTATCGAATGATGTATTCTACAACAAACACATGCAGCAGTAGTCAACCAATTTGGGGCCTCGCGGATGACTCGACGATGTTTGCTTGGTCACCCGACCGACACTTCTCGGTCTCGGACGTTTTCGCCATGTACTCGGATGAAGAGGACTTAGTGGACAACGTGGCATTACTACGTTTGTAGGATTTTGAGCCGTAGAACTCAAGATTGTAACATTGTTTCTCCTGGCTACAAACTCTGTTCTGTTTATATTGTTGCATGAGGTCTTTGCTCTCCGACTTTGGTTGATGAATTTCTAAGATCGAATGTTCATAATACTATGTACTGAGGATCGTTGCTTGAGTGTAGTACATGTATACCTGGATTGCAATCAAGTGATGATGTGTACTTGACCCCTATAAAGTCAGCGAAGGTGCGTTTTGTAAAGATCTCACGGTCTATAGCGTCCTCATCTGTTGGTTCACTTCGATGATGTGAAGGTCCCTCACGACAGTTGACAAGCGGTCTCAGTTCATTCCAAGCAGAATCACTTCGTTTCGATGAAGGAAGCTGTCTAAATGCGATGGCCATCACGCGAGTCAGATACCCTCTGTCATTCACAATTGACTCGGACATGGACATCGGAGCCGCGTGCGATTTCCCACAAACCTGCAAAAGGGTATCGAGGGCATATCCCATTCCAACCACTGCATTTGACACTCGAGAAGCAGGAGCGATGTCAAGAACTCACTTTGCAATTACTAGACCGGACATTACGCAGCTATGATGAACGAGATGCCTTTATTGACGGAAAACCTCGACATCATTCAAACCTGGACAGCGCACGTTGGAAACGCCACAAAACACAGGACAACGTGTCATTTTATTCAGAACGTGACCACAGTGGACATAGAGATCTGCATATGCCAGGGAACAACTGGAAAACCCCCGCCGTGTTACTTGCAGTCGGGAATATCCAAGCCAATTTAGACGACGTCATGTTTGGCTTAACTACGCAGACGTTCGGAGATATGCGGGTAAGAGCGGCGTCAATTGCGTCACATGACGTGAGTGGTGCCACGTTAGCGAAACTGTCGGGACCGACTGAAGTGGACCCTTTTAAGAATCTCAGTATCATGTGGATGGTAGGTGAACAAGGCTGGCCATTGAGTATGATTGTCCGTCCAAGAGATTTTATTCTTCTTTCGGCATCGGGAATCATCACACGAGCGAATGGAGATCGGATTGGGTATGATCTCGTGCAACCTGCCCAACTACTGCAGTTACCAGAGCTTCCCAAGACAATGACTCGAGGGAAGTTGATGTATGGCGCGTTGTACAAAGAGCAACAGGACGGGACGGTTGATGTGTACATTCAACTGTACGTCGAGACCATGGGTCATATTTTAGATACAATAGTGATGAACGCGATGTGGATTGCTGTATTGGGTTTCTGGGAAGCTCCGAGATTGGCGGAGGAGAAGAAGCTGCAGTGGTGTATTCTCCATAGTATCAAAGATCCTAACACTAGGCAAAACCGAGCAGGAGCCGATCTTTCGTTCTGTGGTGTTTGCCAAAAGAAAATGAAGAGACTCAGTCGTAAGGATGGTCTGCTTAGCGTCAACAGCAAGTGTGCAGTATGTTCGACGTTGCTGTGCTCAAAATGTTGCGTGAAGCGATCGTTTAAAGTCCTCACCGGCCGAAGGAAAGGTTCACCGACAAGAAGTGTGCACGTCATTGTGTGCCAACCATGTCTGACTTTAATTTGCCAACAAAGTGCAGCAGAAATCGCTTGGCAACAAAACCAACAACGGCTGCTGCAATCTTCAAGTAGTTCAGACAGTGGACGCCCAACATGGGGCCTGCTAGACGATGTAATGACACCGTCATGGTCTCCAGGAAGATATTTTTCAATGTCCGAGAATTCATTTAGCTTTTCAGACCGTGGAGACGGTAGAAGCACGTACAGCACGTAAGTATTAGATTAAATATGACTGAAGAATATGTTAATGTGATAAAGACTTCACCTCATGGCAACCTCGAATTTTTTTCATGGCGACTACGAGATCGGTGGTTGACTTCAAGCGTTAGCTAGATCGTATCATATTTTTCAGAAATGTTGTGCAGTTATATAATCGATTAGTCTAATTCACTGCATGTTCTACAAGCTTTGCGTAGATACCCTTTAGC